>JAEQML010050690.1:0-47274 GCA_016904865.1 Pissodes strobi | reverse complement strand
TATATATATATATATATATATATTGTCACGAGTATCTTTAGGGGTAGAACGTTTATTTAAAGAATAACTTCTCAGAGAAGAGCCTCGTCGCGATTAGTACAATGACGGGGTCTCAATGCTTCCTTTAATCTACCACTGAATGTTCTACTCGTGAGGACACGCCTTGTTTGGCGTGCCGGGGGGTAACTGAGGTAGACCGGGTTCGCGTCACGTGGGGTAAGAAGAGATGATAAAGTAAGCACGTTTAGTTTATAACAATAACAATGTATTAACGATAGAACTTTAACAACAATTATTGGTCAGAGAAAATGAGATTCTATTATACCCGATTACTACGGTGCGCATGTTTTCTCGATTTGAGGTACTGTTCATAGGTCTTTGTTTACTGTCTTATAATTTATAGTTTTTCTTAAGAGCTGGGTTTTATTTAAGAGCACTAAGAGCTTTCACTAAACTTTTTAACTGACTATTTAGACACTTGTCTTTCTGAACACTCTGACAAACTTCTTGTCAAGACTTTACTATGGAGGTTGTGCAACCCCTGGTCCTAGCAGTCGTCAAATGGCTAACCGGTACCAGGTTTGGTAGGAAAGGAATTGAACCTAAAGCAATCGTATGACTAACTCTAGGAGCGGATAGAACCCAGAAGGCAGTCGTCAAATGGCTAACCTTGGGAGCTGGAGGTGAGACTAAGTCTGCCGAACTGAGGATTCGGTAGCGTATTTATATAAAACAAAGTGATGATCATTGCATTCATAAGGTTCAAAGTCGCTCCCGTTGATTGCTCGCGTTGTTTATAGTTTGCCTTTAATGTTTATATAACAATCCCCAAGTTCAAGTTCAAACTTTCCACAGGGTGTTATTTGTTTAATAGCTTATGCATTTTAGTAGATTACAATATATATATATATATGCTACATGCGAATTAGAAATTTTATTTTAGAGATAATAAAAGTAAGACACGTATAAGGTTAGACATGTATTCAAGTTTCCATTTCTTCGGCCGTGAGGGTTCTGGCAAGGGTTTTTCACCTACGGCATTTTCGTCCTCAGTTGTGGGTGGTTTTTGCTGAAGGGGCTCTACGTTGTCTTCATCGTCCTGCTCATCGCAAATAGGCACTCCGTTAAGGCAATTCTCTTGGCAGTGGAGGCACGCTGCAGAACAGTTCAGCATTACTTTCCGACATCCACATTTGTCACTAATACAATCCTTGGTACAGCGGCAAAATATCGTTTTCAGTAGGACTTCCGATGCTGGTGGAAGTTCTGTTGCAATTATTGGCACCAGGGTATCTTCTACGTGTTCCCAACCCCACTCTTTAGGGGGCAACTCATTCCCGAGCCACTGCTGCACTTTGGTGGTAGGTGCGCCGGGAATGCTGCTCGGCTGCGCTCTTAGTTCGTGGGAGGGAGCTGATGGGGCTTAATATCTGCCACTGACCTCATGAACGATTGGAAGCAGTACTGGTTGAGGGAGGCTAGAGAAAAATGTTAACTAGCTATGCGAGTAAGAGTGGCATGACCTGGTCAGTTTTTTAGTGCAGATTCAACATAGCATCTTTTCTTAATAAAATAGTTTTTAATTTGAGCGACTCTTTGGTTAAGTGTGAGTTAACGTTTTTGTGTGTGCATATTGCCGCATATCTTGGCTGTAAAATATATTTATTAAATATTTACTTCTTCAGTAGGTGTACCCATTTCCTTTCTTACTTCCTTATTTTGGTTTCTATATTTTCTTGTGGACACATTAATGCCAGATCGCTTTTAAGTTGTATGATCTTTTGGGTGTTTCTGAGACATGGCTGTGTGCTGACATTAATTATATACATTTAAATATTAATAATTTCGTAATTGTCCGCCAAGCTAGAGTGGGAAGGGGTGGAGGTGTTGCGGTATATTTGAGAAATCACCTTGTATTTGACACTGTCCTTCGAGAATGTAGGGAATATATAAAGCACATTTGGATCACCCTTAGGGTGAATAAGAAATAGTTATTTGTGTATTTAGAGCGCAAAGTAACGGATTGCCGCTTGAGAAGGAATGTTACTGCGTGACGCGTAGCGGAGCGCAGTAATCTTTCGAAAACGGCAATCTTACTTTGCGCTCGAAAAACTCACAGAACTTTTTCTGCAGCCCCATTTTTTTAAATGAAATGCACATTTTCCCTATACTTATTCTGAAATTTGCAAATGACTGTCAGTTTTGACATATTATTCGGGCATATCTGGAACAGGAGTGCCAGCAACAATTGTAATAAACGCACGACTGTCATTTGCTTATTTGGATTACCATGACTATTCATAGCATACTCGACGGAAAAATTGAGAATTTTCTTTTCCATGTTCGCGCTAGAGCGCAAAATAAGGATCCGCGGCATTCGTCGATTTTGCGATTTCATTTCAATTTAGTAATTAGTCATTTTGCGCGCGGCTGTAGAAAAAAAATAATCGTTGGCAACATCTACCGACCGCCTAATAGTAACGTAAGTCTTTTTTTATCGCGTTTTGAAAACGTTCTACTTAATTTCTTTGTTGAGTATGATTCAACTATAGCATTGGGTCATTTTAATATAAATTTGCTAGATCTAGATAATAATACCTCTAGCTCACTAACGGATATCAGTAATATTTTGAATCTAAAACAACTTATATTAGAGCCAACGAGAATTACTCTTGTATCTATTACACTACTTGATTTATTTTTTTGTAATCTGGATTGTACTGAAAGCTTCGGTACCAGAGATCTTTATGTATCAGAACATAAATTGGTTTATTGTACAATTAACCTGGCTATAAGTACGTCATCTTCGAATAGCTTTAGTTTTAGACAGTTGCATAGTAATGACAGAACAAAATTTCATTCCGATCTGGAATCGCAACCGTGGCATGTTGTGTATAACATGGTCAATATAGACGACAAAATTGATTTCTTGATGAATAGCATTCTGGAAACTCACTTTTTGCAGACTAGATCCTTCATCCACAATACCAATCTGCATGGCACCTCCAGTTTTTCCAATTGTTGGATTGCTGCCACCGTCCATAGACTTTAATAACTGTTTCTCCCATTCCCACAATTTAATCGCTTTATTTCCATTTTTTTTAGGTCTGTTTTTTTCTTCAACCTCGATTTCATATTGTAATTTTTTTTTAATAAACTTTTCCATCTAATGGCTTACCAAATGTCACCTCGTATTTCTTGGTAATACTTCGAATGGCCTCGTCCGTTTTTCTTTTTTTTTTTCTAGTATCACGGGAGCATTGCCAACTTCATTTACTATGAATTGTAGATCGTTATTAGTGTTTTCTACATTTTCACTGTCACTGTCTGAGGAAGACATGCTAACAATACGGATAATGCGCTCAAATGACACAGACGTAAAACAATGGACCGTATTCATAAAAAAAGGTTATGCTTATACTTGCAGAATATGAAGGAAATCGTTCAGCTCGCATTCATAATATTCCGAGTAAAACCTTATACTTACAGGGTATGACCATATCCTTCACAAAAAAGTATTTGGTTATTCATAAACGTTACCTTTTACTCTAAATAAAAAGGATATCTTTTAATAATTTTGAGTCTGGTCAGTAGCAGACTCAGTCGTGTAGTGATCAGTTGTAGCGATGGCAGATGTTGTGGAACTGAGGGAGATTAAACACTACAAGCAGCGTTTATCAACACCTGTTCGTGATTACAAAGAATTATACCGGTTTAAAGAGGAAAATGTGCAATGGCTAGCCAACAGATTTTTAGCAATAAATGCTGAAACTCGAGGAGGTGCGTTATCATCCGTCCTAAAAATGAAGATATGTTTACGCTATCTCAGTGACCCTGGGAAGGCATTGGTCAAGAACTGGGTGTAAGCACAGATCTATATAGCTACGCAACAGATACCTATTCCAATGCTTTTTACGCGGGACCAAAAATGTTCACCGGCTTTCGCGAGCGGGTGAACCAGTCGTCTAGGAACGGGTCGGTGCTGCCAAGTTATCACTTCGAACAATATTCCGGCTGACTTTTTGACCCGCTCAAATCATCGAGTTTTATTATTAATATTTATGTATCAAATTAACTCAAACATATTTTTTTAGAAAAATATGATATTTACATTTTACATGATAATTTATTAATAGTAAAACAAATGAAACGGCAATTTAAATGAACAAACTTATAATATTGATAGTAGAGTTTAAAACAAAATTAAATGGTACTTTGACCTGTCGATAAACATTTCAAAATCTCCTTTGATCTTCGAAACAAAATCCTGCGTGATAGTATTATTACTTAATACAAATAATAGATATTACAGTATAAGTTAACAAAATTTGTAATGACCTTTTACACCTATATTTAAGGTGAGTTTTAGCCCATGTTCAAGCAAACACCATTCACTGAATCTGATAATGAACTTTAATTTAACATAATATAACATACGATTGCCAAGAAAATGAGTAATAGGAATCGATGAATTGACATTACATATACATTACATATATATTTTAGTTACATTTTTTATATATTGTGAGAGAAGGGATGAGATCACTGCATATTGCTTTTTTAAATGTCCGTTCATTGATATCACATTTTGCAGAAGTTAAATCACTTTTGATACAGGAAAATTTCGATATTCTTGGAATATCGGAAACATGGTTGACAGGCGATGTTCTCGAAACTCATATACAGATAACAGGTTATGCTTTTATAAGGGTTGATAGGGCTACAAGGGGGGTGGTGGAGTTGGAATGTATATAAAAAATATATTTAAGTTTCAGACTCTAGATTCGTTACAAACTGAATATTTGGAACAGCTGTGGATTAAGATTAAATTTAAGGATGTTGCATATATTATTGGATCTCTTTATCGACCACCAAAAGGGCAGTTTTTGGATTTTTTAAATAATTTTGAGGACTCTTTGTTGGCGTTTTCAATGGAGTGCGATAAGGTTGTTTGTGGTGGTGACTTTAATTTAAACTTAATAGATTTGGAAAATAAAAGTGTTCAAGATTTTCTTTCGTGCATCGAAACATTTAACTTACAACAAATAGTAAATACTCCAACTAGAGTCACTGATAGAAGTAGTGATATTATAGATTTAATTGTACTACCTAAACAAGAAGATTACACCTTCTCGACAAAAAACGTCCCCCATATTTCGGATCATGTACTAATACATTGTCTTTTAGATTCAGAAATAATTAATGAGAATAAAAAGTATGTTGTAATGAGAAATCTAAAGCGCATTGATAAAGATTTATTGTCCGAATTTTTGGAAAATACACCGTTTGAAGATATAGTACACATTTCAAATATTAATACAAAAGTATCATATTTTAATATTTTAATAAAAAATATTTTTGATGTTTTGGCTCCTTTAAAAACTATAAAAATAAAAAAACAAAAGCCACCTTGGTTAACAGACACTATAGAAATTATGATAAGACTGAGGGATAAAGCTTTTAAAAAATACAAATATACAAAAAATAATAGTTATTGGGATGGCTACAAACAGTTACGTAACCAAACTAACATAGCAATAAAAAATGAAAAAGAAAGATACTTAGAGTCCGTTTCTAATGAATATAATAGTAAAATCCTTTGGAAGAAATTAAGAAATTTAAATATAACATCTAAAACTACGAACATAGCTATCCCCGATAGTCTAAATAAACCTTCAGATATAAATCGACATTTCTTGCAATTTTCTAAAAATAAACAACAACCGGATCCTATATTATTAGAGTACTACCGCAATAATTTAAATTTAAATGTAAATGTAAATGACAAATTTATGTTTCAAACGGTTAGTATCAACGAGGTAAAAGTGCAGCTATTTAATATTCAATCATTGGCATCGAGAGCGGATTTAATAAATATAGAAATGGTGTTGATGTGCTGCCCCAGAATTCTACCAATCCTTACTAACATAGTTAACTCATGTCTCTTGGAAGGGGTATTTCCAGATGAATGGAAAATTGCACGCATTACACCACTTCCCAAGAATAATAAAGTCACTAGTTTTAACGAGCTAAGACCCATTAGTATTCTACCTTGCCTCTCAAAACTGCTAGAAAAGATTATGAATAATCAAATAAGAAGTTTTTTGCAAACAAATAATATTTTGCCCCTCAACCAGTCAGGATATCGGACTGGATATAGTTGTGTAACGGCACTTTTAAGTATTACAGATGATATTATTAGGTCATCAGATGCTGGTCTTTCGTCCGTTCTGGTGCTCTTAGATTATTCGAAAGCATTTGACACTATATGTCACGAACTATTGTTAGCTATTTTAAACTATGTCGGGTTTTCGGATAGTGCCATAATGTTAATTAAAAATTATCTTAATGATCGGATGCAGTATGTTGAAACAAGTGTAGGCCGGTCGGCCAGAGAAACTGTCAGTTGCGGTGTGCCGCAAGGTTCAATATTGGGGCCTCTGCTATTTACAATATATACCAGTAAATTTCCATCCTGTATGGAAAATGTCGCTGCATATTTTTATGCCGATGACACGCAGGTGCTTTATTCATTTGTCCCCAGTACTTGGCCTGCGGCGCAAGCTCTAATTAATAACGATTTAAAAGGACTAACAGAGTTCTCAGCACGTCACGGATTACTGATAAATCCAACTAAATCATCTGTTATGATTTTTGGTAAGTATAAGAATCGTTTAACGTCAGAGCTTAATATAGAAGTAGGGGGTAGGGTTTTACAATTTACAAATTGCGAAAAAAACCTTGATCTAAGAATTGACACGGAACTTCGTTTTAGAGAGCAAGTAGGGCATTACTTACAAAAGGCATATTTTTCCTTAAAATTGCTTTATCCACACCGCCACTTATTAACTCACCATCAAAAAATTAAATTAACAGACTCTCTAGTGTTAAGTCACTTTAACTATTGTGATATTTTATATGGACCATGTTTAGATAAAAAATATTCAAATAGAATTGAGAAGGTACAAAAAAGTTGTTTGCGGTTTATTTATGGCATAAGAAAATATGATCCAGTATCGCACAAACTACATGATGCCAAATGGTTGAATATGCAGGATCGGCGTAGACTGCACTCCTTAGTATTTTTCCACAACATTATTTTTAAAGACAATCCACCTTACCTGACTAATAAAATAACATATAGAACAGATGTCCATAGCGTGAATCTTAGATTTAGGGGTCTTAAATCTCCACCACCACACAAAACGGCTCTGTTTCGAAGAAGCTACAATGTTTATAGGCTGTATAATGCTGTTCCTCTTTCATTAAAAGCTTTAAAACCCTCCATTTTAAAAAAGAAATTGAGACAAGAAATATTTAGTCGATAAGTGCACAGTGCAATGCAGCTGATATGCGTTCCGTTTAGAATTATTTAATGAGATTTTAATGTGCTATATTGTTAGAACATTATGTATTTTAATCATCCATAGTTTTTTTTCTCTCTTTTCGATTGTATTACTTATGCGAACCGATAATTAGTAAGAGTTTTTTGTTAGCTGTTAGTTTATAGGGGTTGAACTTTGAACAATTTTTAAATTGCTTTCACCTTTTTTTTTGCAGTATATGTAAATATCTATTGAACTATTGTATATGTATTGCTAATTGTATTGTATTGCAAAATAAATGTTTTAATAAAAAAAAAAATATATTTTAGATCAAACATGAACCTTAAGATATATTTTTGTAACCCACGCCACGCCACGGTAGTGGTCGAGACATATTTAGATACACGATGTCATTGAAGAGATTCCTCACTTATCTAACATATCTAAGATTCGATGGTATGCATTTCGGACTGCAAAGGAAGCAAGAAGATCTTACTGCTACAGTATCATTTTGATCAATTTATAAAAAAAACTTCCAAGCCTGATACTGCATTGGCAAACTTGATTGCACTGATGAAATGTTAATTGGATTCTGCGGCCGTTGCACATTTCGCATCTACAGAGTTTTTGATTGTATCGAATTTAAAAGTTTTCGGGCTTTACTTGAAGCGTAAACCATTGACGTTCTAGTCTGTAATAAATAAATATCAACTTCGTTGCTGATTCCGAATATACAAGGCTTGATACCTCTGTCTTTAAAACTAACTGGGAAAAATGGCAAAAACTGTGCGGTAACATCTGCATGTTAGAAAGAGAACGGTATAAAATAACGCGTTGGTCTAATGCAGTGTTCGTTAACTTTTCCATCGCGAGCTACCGTTACCTCGCAAAGGCAATTCTGATAGTTAGCAACATATTTTAAATTTTAAAAATCCAACGATGTAAAAATCATAGAAGCTTCCGTAAATTTCGCAAATTATCATAATACACACCTGCAGCGGCAACACTGCGATTGGCGATTTGACGCCAAAGTCACCTGTAGAACTGTTTTATTCATTTGAATAATACTCCAGGTATTATTTGAGTTCTGTATTCACATTAATTATTACTTAAGATTCTCGCTATGATTATCATTATATTATGTTGTATAATACTGCTTATACTGATTAATACCGATTGTCCCTCAGTCTTCTAATCTCCTATATATATCGAGTTGATGTAGGTTCAAGACTTGTATATATTATTATAATAACAGTGCAAGGTCGTCAAGGTTAAGTCATCCTTGCTGTCTGCGTTTGGTAGCGCGTTTGTTGAATTGAAACAATAATATTACGTGTACCAGGTAATATAAATAACCTTCGCTTAAACCTCGACCCGGAGGGATTACCTTCACTGATCTAATTTCTGAAATACGGAGTGTTTTCTTGATACCCTACACCTCCCCTCTTTTGGGAATGTTCCTTATTTTTGTTGTGGCAAAAATGAGGACATTCGAGTAAACCTAATTGTACATATTTCTAAAAAAAAAAACATAAGCTATACAATATTATTACTTATAATAAAATGTTAAAATAATTGTTCTTTCCAAACAAAATACTAATATTTAGAATTGGAACTTTCGGTTTTTTTTTCACTTGACTGGGCAAGGGTTTTTTCTTTTAATATGCAAAAAAATGTTATTATCTAAGTTACAACTGCGGTTGTTTTTTTTTTGCTTGGCTGGCCAGCCCAAATGCAAAGAATAATTAAAAATCTAATAAATATTTACATCAAAGGTAGAAAAATATGTATATGAAAAAAAAATTACGTTATGCCTTATACCTATGTTAAATAGAATATACATTGGGTTATATGTTATTCTAATGCACTGCACTCGCGTAAGCGTTCTTCGGCACTGCTTAAAATTAATTTACAAGAATAATTGAATAAAAGTATGGAAATTGAGTTTACAGATTTGCAAACGGTTGGATTCTATTTTTATGTACAGTTTGCTTTTTTCCCGTTGCGTCTTGTATCGTGCAATTTACTCCCTCTATATTCGTTATGGAGAAAGGACTTTTGTACCAAGGATCAAATTTTGTTCGGTTCTCATTGTTTAATACAACTAGATCACCTGGTTTAAGCTGTAATTGATTAGCTTTTTATCGTAGGTCAGTTTCCGCAACTCTTTAGCTTTTGCAATATACTGCTGAGCGCGAACGTTTGTTGCTTGTATCAGGTGTCGAACTTCCTGATAATAAGCGTCTGTGTCGTATACAGGGTCAACTTTGTCTCCTAACAGATTCTCAAGCAATTCCGCTTTTCGTACGAAAACTAGTTCAAATGGAGTATAATTGTGATATGCACTGGGCGTAGTGTTATAGCAGAAACTGTAGTATTTGATTAGTTCGTCCCAGTCGGTTTTTGCTTCGTTAATATACATACGTACTTGTTCATTAAGGACTTTGTGATTTCGTTCACATCCTCCAATGGTTTGACTATGATATGCTGTCGAAAATTTGTGATTTATGTTTAATAATTTTGTCAATTGTTGCAATACCTCATTCCTGTACTCTGTACCCATATCCGTTCTAATTTCTCTCATTGGTCCATATGTAAGTATGAATTCGTCCATTATTGCTTTTGCAATTGTCTTTGCTTCTTTATTTGGTACTGGTGCTATTTTTACGTATTTTGTTAACTCGCATTGGATCGTAATTGCGTATTGGTTGTTTTGGAATGTTTTCTGGAACGGGCCAATCGTATCAATGCATACGATGTCGAAAGCTCTCTGTGGAGTAGGTGTAATAATCATGGGTTCCACATGAGTTACTTTCTTTATATTTAATTGGCATTTAACACAATTTCTTACGTAGTCCGCCACGTCTTTTGGCATTCGTTTCCAACGATATTTGGTTCTTAATTTCTTAAGAAGTTTCTTTTGTCCACAATGTCCTCCCGTAAGTGGATCATCGGGAAATTGTCTAATTAAGTTTGTTTTCTCGTCGCGACTCGAGATAACAATTGGATCCTTATATAAGATAATATTTAAATTCTTCAATATTTTATTCCCTATTTCTTTCAATTTATTTTTTGTGCACATTTTAAATATTTGGTCATTTGCTTTTAGCTTAACCTTATAAATATCATGATCGCCAGCCATTAGTTCGAGCGTAGACAGTATTGTCGCTAGCGACATATTGCCATTAGTGATCATAATTTTATTTTCGTAATTTTCGGCGTTTGGTCGACTTTTTGTCATCAAGGCTATCCTAAGATAGTTGGGCTTAACGTCGAATTTCACCATAGGTAATTTAATTGTACTGACATTATCTAGGGTTTCTAAAATTTTTGGTTCTGGAATGTCGGTCTTGTGTTTTTCAATGGTTTTTGTTTATTTTTTATTGTCTTTCCTTGACATTGCTCTCGTTATTGCTAATACTTGTACGGGCTTGTTGGCTATTTCTTTTAATTCGTCCACGGTGATTCTAGACAAGGCGTCAGCTCCCACATTGTCTTTCCCTTTTATGTAGTCTACCTTAAAGTCGAACTCTTCCAAATCGAGTCTCATTCTGGTCAATTTTGACGATGGATTTTTCATTGCAAATAGGTAAACAAGTGGTTTGTGGTCAATCTTGACTAAGAATGTTTTCCCGTATAAGTAAGCTCTTAAATGATTTATTGCCCAATGTATAGCGGCTAGTTCTTTCTCTATTGTTGCTTTATTTGCTTCTTCCTTCGTAAATGCTCTAGAGGCGTATGCAATGGGTAGATCTTTTCCCTCGAAGTTCTGTGATAGAACTGCTCCACATGCCCCTTTGACGCATCCGTAGTCAAAATAAATTCTTTCCTAAAATCGGGGTACTGTAGAATTTTTGGGTCTATTAGAGCGGCTTTTAAGGTGTCAAACACATTTTGGCACTGCTGTGTCCAGTTAAAGTGAACATTTTTCTTTGTAAGCATATTTAATGGCCTTGCGATGTGTGCAAAGTCGGGGATGAATCTACGATGGTAGTTACAAAATGCGATAAAACGTTTCGCTTCGTCGGCACTCTTCGGGGTTGGATATTTGTTTACTATGTCATATTTAGAGTCGTCTGGTAGAATGCCTGCGCTGGTAATTTTGTATCCTAAATATGTTACTTCGTTTTGAAAGAATGTACATTTTTCTGGATTTAGTTTTAAGTTGTGTTTCCTGCATGTCTCGAAAACGCTTTTTAAATTTTTAATGTGGTGGTTTTTTGAACAACCTATTACTATGATGTCGTCCATGTACATACAGAAAAGCTTTTTCAGGTGTGATGCCTGCGAATGCGATGTTCATCATTCTCTGAAAGTTATTAGGGATAACCTTTAAACCGAATGGTAGTCTGGTGAATCTGTAAATTCCTGTATCCGTGCTGAAAGTAGTGACATCTCTTGATTATTCTTCCAGCGGAATCTGATGAAAACCTGCTTTCAGATCAAGGGTTGAAAAAAAATTTGGCTCTTCCTAGTTGATCCAATATATCATCTATTCTAGGTAAAGGAAATTTATCAGCCACTAGTTTATTTTGATTTATAACCCTAAAATCTACGCAAAGTCTCCATGCTTTCTTTCCAATTAGCGATTTCTTAGGAACTAGTAATATCGGGCTGTTGTATTCTGCTGTTCATGGTTCAATAATTTTGTCTTTTAGCATTTTTTGAACTTGATTATTTATTTCGTCTTTTTGAGCATGCGGTATTCTATAGTTCTTGATGTACACAGGATTTTGGTCTGTCAATTTTAGTGTTTGTTTATAGAAGTTATTTGTTGTTAATTTGTCCGTACTTAAGGCAAAAATGTCGGAAAATTCTTTACATAGCGCAATTGTTTCATTTTTTGCTAAGTCTGGCATCTGTTTGTTTAGTTATTGCTGAAGAACTGATTCTCGATTTTCTACTGCATTATGTATGCTGTAAATGTGATAGTTTTCTAGACTTACTGTTTCTATTTCTTTACTTTTTATTGTGACACTATCGAGCGTTGTGTTTAAAATTCTGACAAAAAACTTTCTTCAGAAACGATTGAGGACGCTATAAAAACACCTGGGGTTATCTCTTTGTTTAAGATTACCGAACTTCCTTTTAGGCGTTTCAGGTTTTTTATTTTTTTTATTATTTCACTTCTTGGAGGACTTGTAAGGATGTCATCTGCTGGGCCTGAGTTGATGTTAACGTTTATAAACCGATTTCCGATTTTTACGGCCATCATCCAGTTGGCATAATCTAGGTGACATTGATTTTTTAATATAAAGTCTCTACCTAGGATTCCATCTGCGGGAATAGGAAAATCGTCGTTGACTATATGAAATTTGTGGACTACTTGATGTTCTCTGAAGTAAAGTTTTGTCTTTGTAGCACCTATTGATGCTGCCGCACCATCTGTGACTCCTTTTATTTTGCAGACTTCAGCTTTGTTTATAACCTGTAGTGGGTTTATTTTTCCTCTTTTGAATAGTGATATGTCAGCGCCTGTGTCTATAAGAAATACAATCGTGTTGTTTCCAGTCACTTCCGAGTTAATAGATACAAAGTTCGAAAGTGTGAGGTCCAAGTTAAAGATATTTATGACCCCCTGGCTGCACCTTGCTGAGGGTCCTCGGAATTTTCCGGGTTATCTTCTATTGCCAGCTGCCTTACGTATCGGTTGTTTTCTCTAGGCCTATACTGTTGGTTACCCCTGGCTCCATTTACATAATGATTAGCTCTGCCTCTGTAGGCACGATCAGTTCTGTTGTTGTGACTCTGTCTCCAATTATCGTACTGTGCATTGTTTGGGCGATAATTACCTCGATAATTTCCTCTATTACCTCCTCTAAATGTGCCACGCCATTTGGTTGGGTAAAATGGCCTTGTATATAGCACTGAACTTACTGATGTCTCGTTAAGAATTTTGATAATGCATCTTGACAGTTGTTGTATGTTCCGGCTTCCATGACCAATTTAGCCTTATCTGAGGTTGAATTTGTTATTAGGGCCTTAACTGTTGCGTTTGTAGCGTAGGTTTCTGCTATTGCTACCGGGACTCCTTCGTGGATGTATGCTCTCTTTAACCTTTGTGCTGGGTCTTCCATCTCTGAAGCAAACCTGGATTTGTCTTTGTTGCCTTGTTTGAGGCTGAACAGTTTTGCACTGGTTGTTTGCGAGCTTTCTATCCTAATTCCTGCTCTAAGTTTGTCTATTATTGAGGTTAAAGTGTCGCCTGCTTCTATCAGGTCTCTGGCCTTTCCAATTAATCTTGTCTTTACGTAGGCTACCGCATTGGCTTCGTGGTTTTCTGAGTTCACCTGTAGAAGTGTAAGAGCGTCAATCACGGTCTGTAGTTTATCGGGAGCGCCATCGAATTCAGTTGGAAAAATTTTGCTTGCTAAATTGAAAAATTCGGCGTTTGTCATAGCCATTTTGAAATCTGTTTGCGTATCTTCCTCTGATTCGGTTCCTTCTATGTCTTCTTCCAACACTTCAGGGTCCATATATTCGACACACAAAGTAGGAATCTTATATAGGACTTTCAGCACTTGATAAGCTCGTATTATTTTGTCTCTTATTGAAGTAAATAGTTTTTTAACGGTAAGTATTTGTTCATCGCTTAGAGTTTTGTAAACTGACCGAACGACTTTGATACATTTATTGTATAAGTTTAGTAAATTATCACAAATTTCTTTTTTAACGTTTTCCGCCTTTGGTGTCTGTTTTTAAGAATTCGCTTTGCTTCGTTATTAATAGTAAATTTTATGCCCTGTAGCCTGGACAAGGTCTTTTCCCACTCGTTCATAAAATAGATTCGCTTTTGCTAGTATTGCGGGGATACGATGACTTATTACATAAAATAGTAAAGTATGCAAGATACTGTGCAAAAAAAATAGAGCGAAAGTAAACTTAAAACTATGTAGAACTATTAAAAATAAAATTGATAAAATATATCATATGGATCCCCCAATAAATAGTCGTAGTATGACGGTATGGATCTCATATATGTAAAAATAAAGCGTAATAATAATAAGTATCGGTGAAAAAATAACGGTAATAATACATTGGTACGAGTAATATAGCCTATAGATATAGTACGAATAATCCTAATAGTAGAAAAAAATAATAATGATAATATGCTGTAAAATCGTGAAATTTAAAAGTTCGCTTTGTTCATTGGTCACGTAATCACTTAATTTTACAAAAATTGTCTTACTCATCCGCAATTGTGGTCCTATGAGCTGCTAAACATCGGCTGCCTGCGCCCTGATGACCATGCTTCTGGTTAACTGCCGTTTCACTCCCTTTCGGTAAGCGGCTCTCAGTTTTAGAAATAGTACGGCTATAGCTGCTGCCACTAAAATGTATATTGCTATTCTCATGTCCATTGGCATCCTGATTTCCTCTTGCTCCACGATGAAGTTGGAGTTTACCACACCAGAGTCGGTGATCTCCGATTGCTTGGAGTTGGTCGTACCCATATTTCACAGGATCCACCGAGGCACATAACACTCAAAACTCACGGCACACGTTGCGAATGGCAGGGTCGCCATGTAGAACTGTTTTATTCATTTGAATAATACTCCAGGTAATATTTGAGTTCTGTATTCACATTAATTATTACTTAAGATTCTCGCTATGATTATCATTATATTATGTTGTATAATACTGCTTATACTAATTAATACCGAATGTCCCTCAGTCTTCTAATCTCCTATATATATCGAGTTGATGTAGGTTCAAGACTTGTATATATTATTATAATAACAGTGCAAGGTCGTCAAGGTTAAGTCATCCTTGCTGTCTGCGTTTGGTAGCGCGTTCGTTGAATTGAAACAATAATATTACGTGTACCAGGTAATATAAATAACCTTCGCTTAAACCTCGACCCGGACGGATTACCTTCACTGACCTAATTTCTGAAATACGGAGTGTTTTCTTGATACCCTACACACCATGTTAAAATCGACTACAGCTATATACGTATTTTTTATAGGTATATGGCTACAGCAGACCAACACCTTCTAAATAAGAAGGCCTGGTATCCAAATCTAAGATGGCGTCGCGGGTAGGGAGCAGGCTCTGACAATGGAAAACGTATTAATTCATAATATATAAATTACTTTTGTTACATATTAACTTCAAAAAAATAGATACCTAAATTATTTTTAGTAGTTAATTACTTGTCATTTACCAAAATAACTACAAAAAATCGTTTGGGAGCCATACCCATCACAGAAACAATAATTATTTTTATAATGAGTTATAAATTTACCAATTATAATATGCTATGATGTAAAAAATACAGACTATGGCTATTAATTTTTAAGTATACAATGGTTTGGTTAAATGTTATGTCTTGAAGTGTATATACTGTATATAAACTAAAACAAGAATATATAGTTACTTAAATATTTTTTAAAGACTGTTTAAATAAGATAATGTAATGTGAAAAAATCCATGTTTACTTTAAGGAGTTTTTTGATTTGGCACAATTCTTTCTGTTTTATTTTAAAAAAAAACTTTAAATTTTTAAGAGAACTGAATTTTTAAAATGTTACCTATTCTTTTCAGTTTCAGCCTGTGGAATTGGAATTGATCAGGTTTCTTTAGCTTTTTGCCTAGTTTTTGAAGCAGTTATTTTTTGGTACCAATAACAAACAGATAGCGAAAAAATAAAAATACTTACTTGACTCGAATTTATTCTAAATACAAAAAAAATTGTGTGTTCCTAAGATATGACAATGTTTAATTGCCTTCTACAGAACGCTGCTCGGTATGTTGTTTTAGAAAATAAGGAGCTTCAATAAGAGCTTTTGCTATAGTATTAACATCATGTATTTACTTCAAGAGGTAAGTTGGGTTGACTTTTGTCTTGAAATACAATTTTGTTGACAGTAGCACTCAATTGCTATACTGACATAAATAGATTTTCAGAAATAACGAAAATAAAGCTTAAGTGAGCTTGAGGAGCTTCATCAATATTAATAAAATATATATATTCATATGGCCTAAAGTGGATTTCACACACTTAATACATATATTTACTTTAATTACCTGCGTTAGACCAAGATTTTAGTCAAGACAGTCATTGAATACAATAGAACCACCATAGGGATAAAGTAACTAGGTATTGCAAATAATTTTTTAGTGTTGTGCACGTAATATTAGAACACAGCCTCTAAAAATACAGTATGTATGAAGCCACTGCCAATAAAAATAGAAAATTACCCGAGTATTCTTGGTTGGAACAAATGATTTTTTCCTCTTAATTGAATTTATCCACTGCTGCCTCCATTTGCCATTTTAGGTTCATCTTTATAATTACCTCTACATTTAGAAACACAACAGGTGAACACCATGTTTTCAACTCACTCAAGACTATTATACACAATAATTATTTAAAAGTCAATGTTCTCAACTAAGCGATTGAACCTTAAATACTTTAATTATTACAGCACGGACCTAAAACCACCCTATAACTCTTAATCAATATTCAGTATTGCTACAAATAAAAAGTGTTTACATTAAATAAAAATTAAGTGGAAAATAGTCAATATTTTCAAAAACGGTTGCCAAAATAAGTGTCCCAGATAATTGCACAGAAGAAGAAACCTTATGAAGATGAAAAAAGTATAAAACATGCGTTTTTAGAAGCTGTTGATTCATTATTTACCAACTTTTGAAATAAAGACGACAGAGTTTCAGCTATAAAATCTATGCAACTTTCTGCTAATGCAGCGATGAGACGCGTAGAAGTAATAAGCAATGATATTTTTATAGTTAAGTGGTGACTTTAAGGCCGCCACAGACACGCATGCTTATCTATCATTTTACTTATACAATCTTAAATCGTCATGCAAGACGAAGTGTTAGTGGCACCAAGTCGTCCGTTTTGCTTAGTGCGTTCCGTCAATTGTTTGGCATGAAGAAAATCAGTTGCATGATGATTTTTTGTACGCGTTCCAACATGCAGACAAGCAAAATTGAGAGTGCGGGTCATTTTGACGTTTTGCGACGAGTCTTTCTATAAAATGGCAGATCTCAGATTGATGTCTCGGGAATTTATTTTCGATTTTATTGAATTGTACCTGTACTGTTTCGAATTGACCAAGAAACACCAAGACAGAGCGGAATAGACACAATAGAAGAAAATAGTATCACGAGTCCAGGAAGTGAGGTATGTATCTATTACATGTTTTATTTTCGGCTTGATAAGTTCAGTTAGTTGTCTCTTTTTAAAATCGAATGTAACTTTATGATTTCCTCGAGTGCCAAATTTTATCAGGAATATATGTAGTCACTATTCCAATCAGTTCATTGCAGGTTTCCTCATTCATAGGCAGGTAATTAAACCAGTCTTCAGGTTCGAGTTATAGTTCAATAAGTACATTTATATACATAAACTCTTGTTGTTAACCAATTCTTTGACCATTTTTTTCTGATCACTTGTTTTTTCTTTTTTTATTATCAAAACTGCCGCTGCAGCTATTAATAATCTATGTCGATCGCTCACAATTATTAAGACTTAAGAATCGTAAATTACGATTCTTTGTTAAGACTAATGATAGAACAAATTTAAAAACGGACTGTGTGTGAGTTTTTAGTGAGTTCCGTCTTACATGCCGATTTAAGACTGTACAAGTAAAATGGTAGATAAGCAGGCGTGCCTGTGGCGGCCTTTTAGATAACTGTGTTTATTTTTCACTCCAACTGGATGAATCAACAGATGTGCTTGACACCTCCCAGATGACCGTGCTTGTCAGGATGGTTTTAGTGATTTTACGATAAAAGATTTTTTAAAGATTATTCCACCGAAAGGACATACATGGACATGCTTCAGCTATGGTGGGTTGTGATAAGGGTCTGATGGCGTTCTGTCGTAACGATAAAAGGTTTTCACAATTTATCTGTTACCACTGCATTATCCATCAGCAAACATTATGTAGAAATCTTCTAAAACTAAACAACGTTATGAAATTGGTAGTAAAAATTGTGAACAAGATCAGAGCTCAAGCTTTACAAAGAAGATTATTCATAACCTTGGCCAACGAAATTGTTTGTGGACTCTTCACTCTGAAGTTCGATGGTTAAGTAGAAGATCCGTGCTAAAACGTTTCAATCATGTTCTTTCTGCCATAGTTCAATTTTTCAAACAACGCGATGAACTGATTCCGGAACTGGAAAAGTCAATCTGGCTTAGAGATTTTGGTTTTCTTGTGGACATTAAAACAAAATTAAACGAACTGAATTTGCAGCTTCAGGGGCGAGACAAAGAACTAGCGGAAATGATTTCTGATATAAAAGCATTTATCAAAAAGCTCGAGTTTTGGGAACAAAATCTTATCAACCGCTATGCCAAGCATTTTGCAAATGCTTTTGGCCAGTTCTTACATTCTGTCTTTCAACTACTTTCAGGCCTCAGGAGATCCCAGCAGTTTCGAGGCAGCCTCGGATGCATCTTTCTTTAACCTACCTCTAGTAACCGAGCCTGATGTTCTCAAAAGCATAAAAGATCTGAAACCTAAAAAGTCTACGGGCACAGATAGTACCTATACCTGCCTACATTTACAAAGTTCTAGCAAAGCCTTTAGCACACATTTTTAATTTATCAATATCAACCATGCAATTTCCTAATGGACTAAAAGCAGCTCTGTTTACACCTATTTATAAAAAAAGGCAACGTTAATGAAATTAACAATTATAGACCAATAAGCTTAATTAACGTAATGGCAAGAATTTTTGAACAAATTGTATGTACCAATTTAACAAGCGCTCTAAAGCCAACCATCTCTAGATTTCAGCATGGTTTTGTAACTGGTAAAACTCCGGTCTCAAACCTTTGTGTATTGTCTGAATATGCCTCTGAAGGAATAAAAAACAAAAAGCAACTGGATGTTATCTATACAGACTGTGAGAAAGCTTTTGACAAGGTTGATCATGGGCTGCACTTAGATCGACTGGTTGCTTTGGGAATATCACACTCTACATTTGTGTTCTTAAAATCATATCTGTTGGATTGGGCTCTCATAGTGAAAATAGGCAAAAATACTTCAAGCAAGTATATAGCTACCTCAGGAGTACCGCAAGGTAGTACCTTAGGTCCACATTTATTTACATTGTTCATCAACCCCCTCCCTGATTGCCTTTCCGAATATTTGGGACTGCTCTTTGCTGACGATTTTAAATTCTTTAAAATAATATCTTCTCCCCAGGATTGCCTTTTGCTGCAGACAGATATAAATAATATTGGTTGTTGGTTTAAAAATAACAAAAAGTCAATAAACGTAAAAAAATGCCCTGTTATGACTTTCTCACGGAAAACTAACATCAATGAATATATCTATAACATCGATGGGGTCGATCTGGAGCAAGGGAGCTAAATCCAAGATCTGGGAGTTATCTTTCAGAGTGATATGAGGTTCAATTCGCATTATATTAACATGGTCAATAAAGCATTTAAATCTCTAGGTTTCATCATCAGAAATGGCAAGTTCTTTGAGCTGGGAACAATTGTTAGGCTTTATCATGCTTTAGTGAGACCACATCTGGAGTATGCAGCACAAATCTGGATGCCTTCGGCCCACACACACATAGACCGCATTGAGAAAGTCCAAAAGAGGTTCTTAAGATACCTTTATGTCAGGGAAAATAATGCATATCCACATATGGTCTCATATAAGTGCATGCTAGATAGCTTTGAGTTCAGGAGTTCGTTGGATAAAAGAAATAAACAAGCTGTGTTCTTTGTATACTATCTTCTTAATTATATTAAATACAAGGACTGTGATTTAATTAAATATATACACATAAACGTCCCTAAAGTTAATCTTAGAATTATAAACTATGATGTATTTTAGATAGATCTAGTTAGTACATCACCAATAAATAAAATGCTATTGATATGCAATCAAACTCTCAAGCAAGCACACATAGATATATTTGATACAAAAAATCTGACTGTGTCAACTATTATTATACTGTCTATGGCTGTTTGCTTACTCAGCTTGGTTTAGGTTTATTTTATAGTTGTTTCGTTTTGTTATACGTATATATTTTTTATATTTCCCCACTGCCATTACCTATAATTACCATTTGGTGTTTGTAATGAGAACAATAAATAAATAAATAAATTTTCCCATTCTTTCAAGAAAGATATCTCAAAATTCATTGGAACCATATAATAGTAAAAATCATGTTGAAATAGTTTCTAACTTGAAGGATAACTTCAAAAGTCGTTTTAAGGATTTCAACGAAAGGTCTTTAATAACGCAATTTACTGTCTGTCTTCATGGAAATTGATATACAACAGTTTGCATCTTGCATGGAACAGAAATGAAGATGATTGCGTTTTAAAATGGTTTAGCCTAAAAATCGTTAATCTCAGGTACGAAATATATCTGACCTATAGAAAGCAAAGAAAAATATTCAGTTCTATCGGGGCGTCCTGGGTGAGAGATTCTGTTGAAAGTAAAAGCGTTATTTCATTCAACCTATTTGTGTATATCTGCTTTCTCCAATACAAAGTTTATTAAGAACCAATATCTCAATCGATTTAGGGAGGAACATTTGGATAATTGTATTCGAATGGCTGTATCAAACTATACTGCAAACATCAAAACACGTATCGATGAGTCTGAGTGTTAGCCTTCTCATTGAACATAAATTTTTTATCTGCACATGTTTTGGTTGTTTTTGTTCGCTTTTATTAAATCGTATGTGACATGTCATTGTGACTGCTTCAAAATTTTGTTTATTTTTCAAACACCTACGATTAGTAGTAATATTCGTTATTTTGTTATTAGTTTATTATTAGTATGTTTAGTAAAATAAATACATGTATGTCGAATACAATCATGCATAATTTCATCTAGGTTGGCTAGAAAGTCACTGTTTATTTTATCAAAGTTCAATGAAACGTTGGCGACCAATGGTCTAATACAATGATCTTATGGCACTGTTTCTGTCATTTTGCTTAGTTAGTTTGGACGATAGAAGTATCAAACCTGTTCTATTTTGAATCAGTAACAAACGGATAATTCAATAATTGAACCATATACAGGTTGTGCCATTTAAAATAAGGTAGTTGATATTTATATTTTACAGACTCGATCGTAAGTCGTTTCTTTTTTTAGCAAATCTTCACAGATCAAGCCAAGCCGTAATACTTTTAAATTTAATATGCTATGCTAACTCTTTAAATAAATATTTTAGCTATCATTCTAAATGTACCCAGAAACCCTGCACATAGAAAGTATGCCAGATAAATACGGCATAAAGGTGAAGATTTTAACTGATGTTCGTTCTAGCTATTTTTACAATACTTAGCTACATTTATACGAGAATAGGTAGTAACGACTTTATTTTGTCGAAGGAAGAGAAGAAAATATCAATTCCCACTCAGTCTGTTTTTCGACTCTATAAGCTTGTTATAACTCAAACTAAAATCAAGAGGCCTTACAATCAAAGTACTACGAAGAGAAACGGGGTGGTAAATTCCTCGAGAATTCCTTTATAAAAATTATAGAGAAGTGGGATCATCTTTGTACTATTTCACACGAGAAGAACAGATCAGTTATAATGATTTCATTAGTCCATCACCAGGGATGTACTGATGCAGACAAAGGAATGCCAGAATTCCTAGACTTTTACAATAACATAAAAAGAGATGTCCTGATTTTCACGTCATCTTGAACATAGCCTCAGTCACTCGTTTGTGATTTTCCATATTCCTACCCGAAAGATAAAAATGTTTCCAGATTTATATTTGTCAAACAGCTTTCACATGAAGTGCTGCTTCCACATTTAAATTCAAGATTGAATAATACTAAATTTTCGAACGAGCGAGCGTAGCAATACCTTTAAACAAGCCGGTCCCCGTGCCTCCCGTAGTTGAAGCTGGACCTCAAAAAAAAACAGCATTGCAGTCATCACATTGGAAGGAAAACCAATTTGTGCTGTATCAAATATAGAAAATCAGTTCGTTTGCCATATGCTGACGTTAAAATATGCAATGAGTGTGCCAGAGAGTATTTCTCAGCTTCATCGGTTTTCCTTATGGAGAACTGTTCCAATTTTCCATTACTTCGGTTTAGTTGGGGTTTCGAACTTTCGACAAAATGCACTACGACACAGTTTTTTCCACAATACCGCAACATATTATATCTTGCACTCGAGGCGTATTTTACTAACCATGAGCATCATCAGGAGATGATTGAAGCAGTTTCAACTCCTTATGATGCTATCATGGTAATTATGTTGCGGTGATATGGATGAAGCTGTGTTGTACTACCTCAATTTTTTGTTTTCTGTATAATGTTAATTCATTCTAAAAACATGTAATTTCAGCTAGGCACTATTATATTTTTCTATATGATAATCTGTTTAATAAAAAATAATAATAAATAAGTCTGTGAAACATGTATTTTTGGTTCCTTTTCATATTTATTTGTTCTCTTATGCAGGTGTCTTTTTAAAATTCTTCAAGTAGGAGTAAACATATCTAAAAATATCACAGAAAGTCATTTCATCCATCTTTGGTGATATCTTAAATATGCTTAAATATAAATTAACAAAGATCATCTGGGACTGGCTCACCCGCCGCCAATTATGTTACTTAATTTTACGTCGCCAGTTAAGCGTTAATATTTGAATTATCCTGTATCTTTTTTCTTTCAGCTCAAAGATATCTCCCATTTATACGGCGATGACGGAGAACTTATAGAATCCAATAACAGAGAACTTCAAAAAATAAATGATAGAATCACTTACATTCGACATATTATATAATTATCACGAGGACTATCATAAGCACTATCATTTGTATTTCCTGATATTCGTATTAAAAGCTCAACGTGTTTTCAAGCCTAATCTGAAATGGTTAATGAAAAAATGAAAAAGAAAATAGATCCTAATATTAAGAAAAACGTGTATTGAAATTAATCATGGAGAGAAATAGAAGACAATACAAGCATTTACTACATTGTGCAGTACATACATTTCAGTCCACACAACTACTAAATATATTATGCAAAATAAATATCTAAATAACGAATAATAAAATATTTATTGCATGTTTTCAATTATTATATTTTGTGGCAGCCTCTTGGCTTTATCACCAGCTTTTTAGTTAAGCTATAATGACATACCGGCTGTGATGGCATTCTAGCATATATTATTGGTTTCGCACGTATTTGACTAGTTTCGCGTGAAATTAATAACAAATCATATTTACTGTGTAACCGGTATTTGTTCATTGATAAGTAAAAACTCTTTCATATGATGCTTTTTAATCATATTATAACCTTAAAATGGCACAATGTTTTGAACTTTAAATAGTTTTTTCTCACTTGAATGGCTTATGGTCACTTGACTTGTTCTTGTTACATGCCTTTGATATCACAGTCACACTCATAGTGCAAGACGTAATAAAAACACCCACAAAATAATTGCGAATACTTTCCCTCATAGTGTGTAGTGGGTTTGTAGTCCATGGTCGGGATAAACAATTATTTCTTAATCATTTATCACCATAAAGGTCGGGGGTGGTGATTAACTTTATAATTAACCACATTAATTAGTGGACTGTATCAAAATAGGGTGTTATCACCAAACTAGACGGTGAAAAACGACAAGTAGTAGGGCAATTGAGAACTACGGAGAGTCTCGAGCGATTGCGTTGTATATTTCAAAGGCATTCGACAGAGTTTGGCATGACGGACTGCTCAACAAACTACCGTCCTTTGAACTGCCAGCCTCTCTCTGCAGCTGGCTTGCCAGTTTCCTTAAGAGCCGATCTCTGCACGTTGCAGTCGATGGACACATCTTGGACGCATTCACCATCAACGCGGGCGTGCCTCAGGGCGCAATACTTTCACCAACTCTGTTCCTCATCTATATTAATGACCTGCTGACCGAAACAAATAATCCTGTTTACAGTTTTGCAGATGACAGTACCCTTGTCTCCCACTTTAGATTAGAAAATCCCTTACCAGCGACTGAGACTCATCACCGCAGACAGGAGCAGATTACAGCAATTAATCAAGACCTGGAGAAAGTTCAAACTTGGGGCGACCGAAATTTGGTCCAGTTCAATGCAGCAAAGACCCAAGCAGCCACGTTTACCAAGAGGGCCAATACAGCGGGCCTTGACATCATTATCGCAGGATCGACCATTCCTTCATCCTTCATCCTCGTCAATCGGACTGCTGGGTGTCTCGGTCAACAGTAATATGTCCTGGCATGACGACGTTGCTAACATCGCAAAATCAGCCTCCCAGAAGCTTGGTGCACTATTTCGCAACAAAAAACTCTATACACCGCAGCAAGCGCAAATAAGACCCTGCTTAGAATATTGCTCACATATCTGGGGTGCCGCACCAAAGCACACCCTAAAGCTGCTGGATTCCATTCAGAAGAGAGCTGTGCGTCTCGTCGGCGACCCTGAGTTGACCCGGAATCTAGATAGTGTGGAACACCGCAGACATGTAGCCGAGATATCTCTGTTTTATAGAGACTTTCACGGCAGATATTCCTAGGATTTGGTTCGCCTCATCCCGCCCCTGGCAGCTCGTCGCCACCAGTTCGTCGCCACCAGTTCGTCGTACAACTGGAAACACCTAGAACATCGCTTTACAAGAACTCCTTTGTTTGGCGCACTGCATCGCACACACCGCTCGTTGAGCGCCATAGGGTCTCCCTATAGTGTGTGTGAAATAAAAAGTTACTACACTTGTTGGGGTGTTTCCCAACATATTCCCCCGCCATGAAGATCCCATCTTCATTAACGAGAAAAAAAGAGAGAGTAAGAACTCCAATTGATAAATACATTCTATTTTTCAGAACAAAAATAGAAGAATACTTCTTTAAGTATAAATGGAACGACGGCAACCCCGCCTTGGCTTATAAACAGACAAGTAGAAATCTAAAAACACGCAAATAATTCTAAAAACACGCATGGAAGAACGCGCGTTAATAGACAGTGCACTTCTCGAAGTACAACATTTATAATGTTAACTTCATTAAAATCATTCAGTATCGTCATAATCGGGTAAAGAACAAAGTTTGGTTATGGCACGAACAAAGATTCCATTTTGAGTCTTAATTTTAACTACTCTTACTTTATTATCTTTTCAGGTAAGATCGCATATATTCGAGCTAATGGCCATTTTAAAGGAGGGCAACCACCTTCCTTCAATAATACTAAATCATTGACCTTTAATTGGGAAGAGTTTTCATCTACTTAGGACGAGTTTGTAGGTGATTAAAATACTCAACAGACCAACGTTTCCAAAAGTTCTGCTGAATTTGAGTACATCTTTCCCAAAATTTCAAACGGTTTTCAGGCATTTCTGTCAAGTGTCTTTCAGGGAATACTCTCAAGCATGTACAGGGTTATTCATTATAAATGGACACCCCCCTTAACTTGGTTATTTTTAAAGATAGAGGGATAATTTTTTTATCGACTTGTAGGTAATCATCTTAATTTTTTTATTTCTAATGAAAATATTATACAGGGTGGCCCATAAGCAAATGCCAATATAAAATTACATTTTTTTAAATGGAACACCCTGTATATTATTGCATTTTTGGATTCTACTTAAAATTCTAAGCATATTTTATGTATGATGTTATATCTCTAGAGCTAGTAGTTTAACAGCTATAAACAGTTGAAAATCGGTACTTTGGCTACTTTTCACTTTGGTAGCAAGAAGGCCATTAAAAATGGAGTAAAATGAATTTCACATTCCTATCTTAACTTTTCAAGAGCTATCTGATGGTGCTAACTGATGGTACCTGCCAAGGTACCAGATTTGGTACCCATAGTACCGCCTGCCAGTTAGCCCCATCAGATAGCACTTGAAAAGTTAAGATAGGAATGTGAAGTTCATTTTACTCCATCTCTAATGATCTTCTTGCTACCAAGGTGAAAAGTAGCCAAAGTACCGATTTTCAACTGTTTATAGCTGTTAAACTACTAGCTCTAGAGATGTAACATCATACATAAAATATGCCTAGAATTTTAAGTAGAATCCAAAAATGCAATAATATACAGGGAGTTCCATTTAAAAAAATATAACTTTAGATTGGCGTTTGCTTATGGGACACCCTGTATAATATTTTCATAACTAATAAAAAAATTAAGATGATTACCTACAAGTCGATAAAAAAATTATGTCTCTATCTTTAAAAATAACCAAATTAAGGGGGGTGTCCACTGTCCATTTATAATGAATAATCCTGTACCTATGAAGAAATGACCTGGCGCTAAGGATTTAATATCATTAGGGTCATTAGAAAGTGAGCAAAGAGGTCTAGAGTTAAGGATTGCCTCTATCTGGGTTAATATGGTGTAGAATTCTTCAAAAGTGAGGTTGGCATTCCCGACAAGTCTTTTAATGTGATATTTTGCACTTTTATAGCACTTTCCCATATTCCACCCCAATGTGGGCATCGTGGAGGAATGAATTTAAATTCTGTTTCTGTGTTTGATAAATACTCCATAATATCATTAGAGTTCTTTTTATTTTTGAAAAAATCGTAACTTCCTTGAGTTGATTTTTTGCTCCTAAAAAGTTACTAGCATTATTGCTAAAGATCTATAAGGGGTTTTTTCTTCGACAAATAAATCTTTTAAGCGTCCTAATAAACGCCTCTGTTGTTAAACTAGTGACAAGTTCGATGTGTATTGCTTTGGTAGTCATTCAAACGAAAATGGCTATATAAGCTTTTGTGAGAGGTGCCTTCCTTAATTTGGAGGACTTTATGAAAAAGGGCAACCATAGTCAATACCAGTTCTAATGAAGGGACGAGATATTTCTACCCTGCTTTTTGGTAGATCAGACATTATTTGTTGCGCAGGCTGTGCTCTGAATCTAAATCAAGTGACACATTTTCGAATAATGTTCTTCGTTTCACGAAGTCCATTCAGATGCCAATATTGTAATCTGAAATTTGATAATACAGTTTGAGTTCCTGCATGTCCCAACCTTTCATGTTCTTGTTTCAACATCATTACAACTACCAAATCGTGAGAGGGAAGTAAAATCGGATGTTTTTGCTCAAAAGCAATTTCAGCGTTTTCTAATCTTCCTACCCTAACAATTCTATTTTCATCAATTTGAATCCCGTTGGCGTGAAATTTGGTACGCGCGGAAGATTAAAGAACTTGTTAATTCTTTAACAGAAAGAGGACCTATATATTTCTCGGCCGGGTGCGATGAATTATGAATAAATCTGAGGATGTACGCAACAGTTCTTTGAAGCGAGAGAAACTTAGAAAACTGAGAGAATAGTTCATTCCAAAAATCATATTTTTTGACATTTTCAATGTTTACAAGAGCCACCTTTCATTCTTCAGGTAAATTATCCAACTGAATGTCCTTATCAAAAGCTGAGAAATCAGTTTCAATGTTTTGCAAGAAAGGAGGGCCATGCCAGCATAAATCACAGTTTAAAATGTCTTGAGGTAACTTTCCTCGGCAGCAGGGGTTGTCAGCTGACTTGACATGGTGCCAATTAAAATTCAAAGTTAAATCTTGAATTTAAGACACTCTGTTAGCCACAAAAGTAGTCTATCTCGAAGCATGAGAATGTATCCAACAGAGCGAAATTTGTGTGCCTGTCCACAAATGTACAGTTTCGTGAGAAAATCTATTTTCGTATATATTTAGGAGTTTTGAGACTAATCGAGACAAAAGAGCCATTGCACAGAGTTCAAGTCTAGGGAGAGATACCACTTTCAATGGTGCAACACGGGATTTCGAGGAAATTAAATTGACTGAAAGGCGTCCATCTTTATAGATACTGCGCACATAAACACATGGTGCATACGCTTTTATACTTGAATCAACGAATCCATGAAATTCCATTTTTTCTATGGCACTGTCTTGAAACAAATATCGAGGAACTTTTAAATTTGCTAAAGCAGGAAGATTTTCTATAAAAGTGCTCCATTCATTAATTATAGATTGGTCTGTTATGATAGTATACCTTCTAATTTTAACATCCAAAGTTTCAGCATAATGAGTTTTCCTATGACTATTACTACAGTAAGTAAACCTAAAGGGTCATAACATTGGGCTATGATAGAAAGGATTTTCCTTTTTGCAAAAGGACCATCAAGGGAGCTCTTGGGAATTGAAATACACAAATTGTCATGGAGTGGGTTCAATTTCAAGCCTAACACATTATTCGGGTTATCGTCAAAATCAATATTGTATTCGATACTTTTATCCTGAGAAATGTGCTCTAAGAATTGCTCTGAATTTGAACACTATTTATGCAGATTAAAACCATGAGAATTGAGTACTGAATTTAACTGCTTGTATAAATCATCCAAATCTTTCAAATCTTCAACACCCGTCAAAATGTCATCAACATAACATTGCTTTATGAGTGAGCTGAGCTATAGAAAATTTATTTCGCCAAAAGAAAGGCCACTTGAAACGTTAAGGTAAGTAAGAACACGACACAATCAATCCTTTATGGTATTATAATTAAGAGTGGCTTATTTTTATTAATACATTCTAAGTTGAAAATAGTTGTAGTAGGAATTAATTAAAATCGATGAATCAGTCAATGTCAACTAAACACACCCAATTTATTTCATCTCAGGTTTTCTTGAAATTTGTCTAAAATGGGGGTGTTGGTAAATCGGTTCCCGGCAGGTAGAAAATAAAAGGGTAGTTTGAAACATCTGTTAATAATATGTAAATTGGTTCCCAAACCCAAAAAGGTCGTTGGTATATTGGTTCCTCATAACAAATTGAGGGTGTAATAAATAATTATATTGGGGTTGTGAAGGAATTGCATAGATATTGAAGTTTTAGTTTGCATTTTTGTTCTGTGGCTATCACTTGTGTTTAAAGTTGTGTTGTATTTTCGTCATGAATTTCGAAATAATTTCAAGTGAGCGAGGAAAACAGTTAATAGTTATTAATAACTATAAATATGGTTGCAAACGCCCCTGAAAACTGGTGAGAAGCGATGGACTTGCACAAATAGAAAGTGCAAATCATTTGTCCTTATTTTGGGCGAAGGTGACGATAATATAACTATTACAAAACATATACAAGAACATTCCCATGATGCCGTTGTGGGGGAGTTAAACCATCAAATCGTTAAAACTGCCTGCAAACGAAAAACTGTAGAGGACCTATCCGAAAAACCTGCCAAGATTATTCGCAGAGTGCTTCAAGAAAATTTGCCATCCACAATTGTTAAGGGGCACACAGACGGTGAGATCGGTATCGCTACACGTTGCGATACAAGTTGCGATACATATGAGATCTGTATCAAGTATCAACGTCTTTACACAGTGAGACGGAAGCGTGAAACATCAGTGTATCAGTATAATTATTGTGCTACGTAGATTAGATGTTTTGAAGATGCTACCACCCAACCTGTAACAATTGCAGTTGCAGTGGTATTGTCGCAATCTTTAAGGAAAAAAGAAAACTAAGTTACTTTCTTTAACTCCATTCGAAATGCACACCGAAAACTATGTATTTTTTTGGTAACAAAATTCCAGCCTACATTGGGAACCCTTCTTTGCATTTCACAACTAAATCGCCAATTGCTAACGCTCTTATTTCCTTATTTACATAATCTAGAGAGAGATATAGAGTCCCACAAACATGGAAACAACTTGTATATATTAAGGAATTCTTCCCAAAATTCCGTATCAAACGCTGACATCTCTAAAAGACATCAAACAATACACATAAACGTTGAAACTTGTATCAGTCGCACAAGCTCGGTATCTCGGTTTCATGACAACGACACAGACAACGATACAAGCTTATACTGAAAGCGCGATACTGATTCAACCACATACACGTTGAGATTTGTATCGCCACGCTGTATCATGAAACATGTGGCGATACCGATCTCATCGTCTGTGGGCCCCTTTACATTTGACGTTGCTTGTGTCCGAAGAAGCATCTATACTGCTCGTAGAAAAGTGCAGCCAAGTTTACCGAAAAACATTCAGGAAACTTTTGACTTCCTTGACAAGGCAAACATCCAAACTTGTAGGGGTGAGCAGTTTTTACTTTGTAACAGTAGAATTGAAGAGATAGCGATATTTTCGTGTCAATCTAATATTCAGATGTTAGAAAAAGTGACACATATTTATTTAGATGGTACGTTTCATTACTGCACACAGTTTTTCTGCCAATTTTTTAGTTTACATGGTTATTGTAACGGGCATTATATTACATTAATTTTTTCATTGTTACCAAATAAGCGAAAAGCGAACAGAACCGTATAAATCCTGTTCAACTTAATAATCAACATTTGTAAGGATAATGGTATTACATTAAGAATTTCGAAAATTGTTATTGATTTTGAACAAGCCATCCGTAAAGCAGTGGTGCAAATTTTTCCTTCAGTGGAAATAGTCGGATTCACCTTGTCCAATCGTGGTATAGAAAAATTCAAGAATACGGCCTTACACCCGACTATAGAAACGAACATTCTGAAATTGGTAGATGGCTACAAATGACTTTTGATCTTACATTCTTAAGTCCTCATGATGTTAGCGACTGCTTTGTTTTTGATTTACTTGCGATAGCACCAACAGACGAAAATGTTCAAAAGTATTCAGATTATTTAATAGATAATTATATAACACAAGATTCTCTCTTCCCACCTTACCTTTGGGCTCAGAACTCGGCTGAACTTACGCGCACTCACTTTACTAATGCATTCACAGGCATTAGCATCTTTTCACAAATATTTCAATGCGTCTTTTTATAAAGCACATCCTAACATTTTTATTTTTTTGGAAAAACTTAAAGAATTTCAAACTGAAAATTATGTAAAATTACAGAGCGTCAATATTACTGCTAAAATATAATAATAGTAAAGTCGCGAACCGCCAAAAATGTATAGAAAAAATGATAGAATCTTATTCAAGAAAGGAAATTAGTCGACTACATTTTATTAAATGTGTTTCTTTTCACTGTGTTGTTACCTACTAAAAATTGAAATTTTGAAAGTTATTATTTTGTATTAGTAGCTATTTTTAATGTAGAACACTGTGTTGTATGTTGTATAATACACAGATTTATAAAAATCAAACCGCGCTTTGTTAGATAAATCTCAGGAACCAATTTACACATATCTAAAGGTCAGGTAAACTAAAAATGTTGGGAACCAATTTACACATAAAGATCAAGTCAACCAAAAATATTGGGAACCAATTTACAAATTATTTTTGACAATTCTTAGTATTACGTAGCCAATTTATCGTATAATTTTTAAATTGAAATATATTATATTACCTTTTAAAATTTCCCAATATGTTATAAAAATTTTTATAACCTCTTAATATATCTCAACTGAGTTATATTCAGGCCGTTATCCCGTTAATGTTTTTATAATATTTCTAATTACTATGAGTGGCTACAACTAGTGTTCTCTATCTCAACAATCCAGGATTTTATTGGGCTCTCCGACTAGCAGTACCAGATGTGGTAGAGTGGTGTGGGTAAACTAAGAATAAAAAAAACTATGCGCCACCTGTTTTTGGCCCCAAAGCAAAATCCTGGATACGATGAAAAGAACAAAAAAAACAGGAAAAGTGAAAGGTCAGAAATAAATAAAACACCAATTTAAGCAGTAGTTCTGGTTAACGGCTTTAATTAATAGAAAAAAAGAAAGAACCAAAATTACTAACAATGTAGCTCGAATATTTGAAAGATAATAATAATATTGTGATCCCAAAAGGACGCCTAAGCCATTGTCTTTATAAGAAATAGTCGTTTAACGGGGCCTGTGGAGAGGTGCTGCCCCCAGTGGCTGGCACCAAAAACAGTATTTCTGAATGAAAACACGTGCAATGTTTACCCTACATACGAAAAGGAAGGGGTAGACAGGGCAATACAAAATTATATTCGCGGAGCCGTAGATTTCCAAGAAATGATCTTCAGCCAAGGCTAAGTGGCTAGAACCGGTTTTATCAGTTTTATTTTTACACACAGAATGAAATTTCCAATACCTGCTTCCCCAATCTTGACTTTTCAATTGAATTTATTTTATTGTTTGGGAAAATGGTTTTTAGCATTTTTAACACATTGATTTTTGTGTCAATTTCTTTACTAGTTTCTATTATTCATATAATTGAATTGGTGCAGTAATCGAAGAAAATAGATTTGCATATGCCATTAAAAAATGGGAAAATAATAAACAATAATAAAATCCTATTTGCTAAATGTAAAACGTTTTGACTTGATATAAGTAAAATTTTACAATATATAAACTGGATATTTTTAACGCATTCAAAATTAGGAACACTAAAAACATATTATTAAACTATAAAAAAAATTATATTTATAAAAATTGATTATTCGTTTCCTATTATTAGTCAAAAAGTAAGGTATTACAATTTTTAAACTGACAATGTTTATAGAGAAATATAGATAAAAATTAAATTTAGTTCCAATAGTAGGTAGGTATAGTTATTTTATGTATTTTTTCTTTTTATAGAAAGAAGACAATTAAACATTTTCTGCAATTTTATGCTTTAATGCACCAGAAACATGTATTTATCAAATTATTGATTAAAAAGTCCCGTTATTTGGAGATTAATAATAAAATTAAATATTTTTATTTTATTAAATTTCATTATTTTTGCAAAAGAGGGGGAGATAAGAAATAAGGTGTTTAAAAACTGAAATCAAAGCTCTTACCACTTTGGATAAGACTTTATTTCATATGAGTTTGGCATATATTAATACTAATTTATGTATCGGTACATATAATATCGCTCCAGGCCAACAGCCAATGTTCAAAACTTTCAATCGCTTATAGCCATTATTATCATTATTACATAATTGCGAATCAAATTAAATTAATATAAATGTACTCTTTAAAATATATACTGTAGTTTATTCGCTATAATCAAGTAAATAATTTCTGAAAAAATTCGGATTTAGGATAGTGAAATAAACAACATCCGAGTAAAACTATATTTACTCGAAAATAAAACAATTCAATTGATAAAACACATCAACCTATACAACCCTTAAAACTAAAGAGCAAGTATATAAGATAAAAAATAAGCATCGAGAGTAGTGTGCTGTTTTGGGCAACTTCTGGTTTGATTCATCCCTTATTTTCAACTGATCATTTTATGTTCACTTGTTTTATTTTTCCTTTGAAATAATTCATTTTTTTTATCTTAGATGCCAAATTTTTTCATATCAAAGTTTTGTGTGATTGCCTATCAAACTTGTAAAGTTATACATATTCTTAAAATAACTTTCTTGTATATTATAAGTTACAATTAATCACCAGTTAAGGAAATTTGAAACCATAATTATTTTTGCTGTTTTTCAATCAGAAGTTGCTAATATAGCTATTGTGATAAACTGATGTAACAAGAGATTAGATCGACTACAACTCCATAAATAAGTACTTATAAATATTACTTAAATATCGAAAAGTAATTGGACTACATTAACGTCGATACAACCTAAAAGCATCACCACTTAAAAAGAATCAACTAATAAATTAATTGTAATCCGTCGATTAATGTTTTATCTTTATTTAAATATTAGATGATTCACAGATCTCATTTATTAGTATTTAAAAATTTATATATGTATATATATTTAAAATTGTCAAATCATATTCAAAATCAAAATCATGTTTCCTGCCAAACAATATTGGTCTATAAAAGTTACATTTTAATTTAAAAAATTCAAACTCGCTAGAAAAATATTACTTTTTTACACTGTGAAAAAATCCTTAATTGTAGTAAATTGGAGAAATACAATTATAAAATATACATTTAAAGTTTTATGTTCCAGTTAAAAAAAAACTGCAAACAACTTTTTCAAATACTAAGTAACTAAAAATAACTCTTGGAGTAATATTAAAATGTTGTTTTTTACTCCTTGAATAAAAGTGGATAGTGAATAAAAAAATTATAACGTCAATTCGCATTCTGAATATGACTTACATTGTTTATATATTAAAGTCCTTAATAAAACATTAATTATGAATTCCCGGTGGGATAAACATGAATCGCCTTCAAACCAGCTTATTCGAGCAATAATTGATTTTTTGTTTTAAAAATAAATAGTACATTGGACATCTCTACGCTTTGCTGTATTGAAAGCCATCTAAGTGGCTTTAGCATTAAATTAATGGGAGTATAACGTGTACAGAACAATATAGTGCGCATAGCTTTATTTCGTAGCAACTGGAGTCTTTGTATATCAGCCTTTTTACCTGATATCAACAATGAAAAACAGTAATTGAAATGCGGATATATAATGGTATTATATATAAGAACATGACTCCAGTGACTAAGATTCTCAGCTATTCTCCTAAAAAAATCTATCTTTTTCCAATTTTTTTTCTAATATGATCTACATGTAACGAAAAATTAAGCTGAGAATCCAAGACTACCCCTAAATATTACTAGATGCATTTTCAATTAGGCTATTAGATATCTATCTTAATCCAATAATTATTTTCTATAAATCTATTACAATTCTGCTTAGAGCCAAAAAACCATGAACTTTGTCTTTTTTACATTTAACCTAAGCCTATTTACACACAACCAGTTATACAGGATGTCAAGTTTTGATTTCATAGTATCTACTACCTGATTAAAATCCTTCCCACAAACACAGATCAACATATCGTCCGCAAACAAACTTAGAAACATAATATCATTTAAAACTCGGTCTAGGTCATTGACATATAGCACAAACAAAAGGGGGCTCAGACACGGCCACCTTATAGACAAGGCCATGAAGCAGGCAGTTTTGGGCAAGGATGAGTCATCACAGGTAGACCAAATAGATCGTTGACTTATTTGTTTGGAAGTAGTATTTTCACTCGGTTTTTCTTTTATTCGGTTATTTTACAACTTGTAGTTATTATAATTATATTTTGCAACAGTTTCTTGTGGAAGATTGACTCCGTTAAAATAAATTTAAGTGATTTCGGATAGGTTTTTGGACAATAAACATTCTAGTTTAGGAGCCTATCTGTTGTGTATTTTTAAGTAATTTTGCCATTAGACAATGCCTTGTTCGGTGCTGTGTCCTCAAGTGTAAAGGGAAATACGACAATGGGCCTAAAGTTTGCTACATTTCGATTTCCAAAAGATTTGTAGTTAAAGAGAAAATGGATTCTTGCAATAAAAAGAGAACAGTATTAATAGTAGCAGAGTAAGTAATCAAAATATTTAATATAGGTACATATATTACCTATTAGGTACTATAGTGATGTTTAAAATATGGGCAGGATTACCCAAGTTCTTAATTTGTAAGAAGTTAAATATGTGCTTTATAATGACAACATTTATCCAATTCTGTAAAAAAAATTAGGAATTGGATAAACACGTATTTAACTTCTTACGAGTTATGGATTACCAATTAAGAATTACAAATTAAGAACTTGGATAATCCTGGCCCACGTATCTATTATTTATTATTCTGCTAATATCAACACGTCATGCATTATTATTTTCAGGTATGACACTTTGATTCAGAGAAAAACCACGTTTAATAATGAATCTACTGGAGAAATATTAGAGGCTTCTCTGAAATTGCCAAGATTAGTAGAAGGTAGGTACATTGAGAAAAAAAATAAGCTACTAACCCAAACTAAAAATTTAGTAACTATAACTAAAGAGTGTAGATAACATAGAGGACAGGTCAATAAGTTAGTTATGAAAGAAAATATGAATTAGTTAACTGCAAACATTTATATCTTAACCCAGTTATAGTTGTCTAAGCTACAAAAGATAGTTGCAGCACCTACACTTTAAATTAAAATTTCCTATTTCTATAATAGGCGTTACAACAAATTATTTTAGTCAGTTTAACTAAGCTTTCTAGTTGTAACCAATATTTCTAGTTAATACACAAACAGAAGTAGTTATATAAGCCATAATTTTATTTTGGTGTAACCAGTATAATTATTAGTGATGGGAACTATCGAATGAAATAGGCTATCGAATAATTACTAAATGAATGATTTCAACTATCGAATGATTTTATTCGAATAAAATCATTCATTCATAAATAAGGCACCTGGCAACCTCGCCGTGCAACTACTGCTAAAACTATGGTATTTAGAATTTAATAATCTTGGGTTTTTCGATGGTAATGTCCTTGCATGCGATTTTCCGCGAATAAAGATTTCAGAAAAATGTATGTAAATAATTGAATTTTGCAGCTACCGCTTCTTACCTCTCACATTCAATAATTGAATAAGAAGCGGTAGCAGCAAAAAAGGTGTATAACAGATTTTATGTTTTGAAGAAAAGTTTAGAAATCACACTCTACTATGGTTTTTTGTACTTATCTTCAAAAACCAGACTGTTAATTATACTTTTTTATTTTAACCTGAAGTCACTTAAGAAGAAAACGTATATTTTAGACTATCATAATGAGGCGAAGTGTTAAACGTTCAACAATAACGGAATTTTGTACAAAAAAAAGTGATAATAATGTAGTTTGTAATATATGCAAAAAAGACTTTAAATCTACGACGCCGCGCCGGTCGACGACAGGAACAACATAATATTTAACTCAAGTCATCTTAACATTTAAGGCCTATCTTCACGAATAAATAAAAATAAATGAATTTAATGAACGAATAATTTTGGCTTTCGAATAACTAGAATGCAAAATTGCAATGCAGATAACGCATCTCGCATCGGTTCGATCATTTTTATTCGATAGTTTTCAACGAATGATTACACCCTAGCTATCGAATAATTCGAACGAATTGCAACTATCGAATGTTTCGATACTTTTTATTCGATGGTTCCCGTCACTAATAATTATCAATGACAACTAATTTTGCTAGTTAAATTTGTCGCAACTAAGGAGCTTCGGTATGACATGGAACATTTTGGGTTAACAAAAGAAAACATAATAGCAAACTTTTTTCTTAATCAGAAATGCTTGCTAACCAAACTGAACCTCATATAAGACAACAGAATTATAATATTTTTATTTTGAGATACGTATGTATAAGTATCTAGAAATATGAGAAAAAAATTAACACTTACTGTCTTATTATGTAAGGGTCTTTGTATATACCACGAAGGAATAACTAGACTACTAGTTGTGGGAACCAAGTTGTTGCAACTAATTTTTTAATAATATTTTTGGTATTTTTTATTTAACTCGCTTAATCAGTAAACACATGTTGCCACAGCCAGAATAATAGTTATCTATCTTTTAACAAAAATTTGTAATAATCAGAACTCATGTCAGTTATAATAATCTATAAAGTTCAACTAATTTAAAATTATTGCAACAACAAGATCAGACTGGTTGTAGTAACTATTTTTTTTAGTAGTGGCTACTAAAAAAGATCAACCCATGTGGTTAGTTAATGCAATTTTCTCAGTGCACATCTGCTTAACAGGGCTCTTCCTTTCTTGTTATGGAGACAATCCTGTTTGCTATAGGTGCTATTCCAAGTAAGCTACCTGGATGCCCTTCATACTCAAGTAAAGATGATGTCCCTCTCCGAGAATGTCCAGACACTAAACACAGAAAGATCGAATGCCGGGAAATGGAAAGGGCTATTGCTGAAAGTTTGGATGTAGCAACTACCTACAATAAAGCAATATCTTTTACTTCGCTACATGAAGCTGACATCAAAATGAACGAACTTGAGGATGGATGGTTGAAAGGAAAAGGAAGAACAAACTTGTGTGTGTTTTTTTTTTATTTAAATGGACCCGCTGAAGGGTACCCAAGTGTGAAAGTGTCTGTGTTTCTGTCAGAAGACTTGAACATTCAAGTGTTTTTGGGCAATGTGTTCGTTAAAAAAATATTGTGTTCAGACAAGAGTGTTATAAAACTACCAGTGCGGGTCGAGGATATTATTACTTTAAATAAAGTGCTCCATGAATCCAAAATATTTTTGATAGACAATGAAAATAAAGATGATAATGTTAATGTGGACAACAAAGGTAAGCTTCTCTTAGTTTCGGACATCTTAGAGTCAGTGCAGTGGCAATACCAATCTGAAAAGTGAGATATGATTGGGTTTTTGAAAGAGCAAATTAATCTTTTGAACATTTCCACAAAAAACAGGCTCAGATATACTTGTGAGACCTATCTGTTTGCTTGTTTGCTTCATTCAATATCCCCACGTGCGTATAAGTTTTTGAGAAGCTCGGGTAAATTAACTTTGCCATCTCCAAGGACTCTAAAAACCATGTGTTCCAGTTTCAACACGGACTCAAGGTTGGAGCAGAATGATGCCAATTTTCTAAAGTATGCATATAAACAAATAAATAAATATTGCAAAATATTTTTAAGTTCAAATGAGTTGGACGAAGAGTCCTCCAATATTAACTTTAGCCTCATATCGGCAACATCTAGGGGAGGACTTTGTTACCCAGGTGATGAAGTCGTCAAAATTGCATCATATGCCTATATTATAATAAAAAAGTTATTTGATAAAGACGAATTTTTAAAACAAAATAAACGTCAAATTTTTAAAGCATTAATATTCAGTGCTATAACTAAACTACAGGACATTTTTTTGGGGCATAATGGCATATGCCATAGTGAAGATCAAATTTTAAAATTATTAATAAAACCAATGACAAAACATTTTTTTAAAAAATTACGTTAAAAAGAAAAATGATTCAACTTCAATAAAAACTATGCCTGAATTGAAAAGATGTAAACCAAAAAGTAAATAAAGTACTGCTACAGTTTTTAGTTACTTTATTTGAACACTAATTAACACTTAACACTTTATTTCTACTAGAAACATTTTACTAATACTTATCTAACTCTTATAACATCAACTATAGAACTATAACTCTACTAAACTAACTAGTTTTACTCGTATTTATATTAATATGACTTTCGTGAAGACGAACCTTCCTTTTGATTTTATTGCCACACTACTTTTTGGTTTATAACTGCTTTGCATTTTATTCACAGTACTTATAGGTACAACATAGAAAAATCACTGCTCTGTATTTATATATGCGATATTTCTTTTACTTAACATGACTGAATCTAAATTAATCGTTTTATTCTATCATGTATTCTGTTATTGGTACTTACAAAGATGTGTCAGTGGTTACTCAATAGGTGAACTAACTAAAAAATCATAAACAATGGTTTGTAAATTATAAACTCTTAAGCTAGGTACTACATATAATGTTCCTTTCATCTAGTACTTGTAACAGTAACTTGTTCCTATCTTCGATTTGATATTTATTTTGTTAATGTATTCTGTATTTCTCATATATATTTTTATAATTAATAAACTTGTCTCCCTGTTTTATCATATTGTCTTATTTTAACATTAATAAGGAAGCAAAGGACTTATTAGTTACAAGTACAAGGGTATGATCAAGGTAGGGCCCTGGTAATTTAGGTGAGTAGAAACTAAATTAAAACATACATCAAAATAATTCCCTTTTAATTTAAAGCCCCCCGACCCCCTATCAAACAAAATAATTACCTTCCCTTCAAAAACCGAAAATAGAATGATAAAAACACTAGATAATTACCTCACATTACAGTTTGTTCTCTGGTTTGTTTACATTTTACGGTCGACTCAATGGTCTACCTGTGATGACTCATAATATGCTGCTTCCTGGCCTTGTCGTATAGGTGGCCTTGGCTCAGAACACTGCCCTGCGGCACCTCTATCTCACTATCAACCGGATTTGAGGACACATTATTCACTCTAGTCACATGGGAGCGATCTTCCAGGTGATCAGTGAACCAAATAAGTGCACTGTTTGTAATTCCGTAAGCCTGTAGTTTGTGGATAAGTCTTCTCCTATTGATGGTCTCAAACGCACGCTGAAGGTCAATGAAAACGCTCAGGACAACAGTTCCATCATGAACATATGAACACCATTTCGAACACACATATTGTAATGCTGACTCGCACGAACGTTTTTCCCAAAAACCCGACTGACCTTTAAATAACAATTTGTTTACCTCTAGAAACTGTCGCAGTTGTGCATACCACAATTTCCAGAATTTTGTCTATTACCGATAATAAATTAATGGGTCAATATATTCTTCTGGTTTATTTGGTCTAGGCACTTTCGGGATAGGCACAATAACACTGGTTTTAATTTCCTTTGGGACTCTTCCTATTGTAAGGGATGTATTGATCAGGTGAAGTAAAGAGTACCCAAGTACACAAAAAGCTGTCTTTAAAAATTTAACTGCTCTGATTTCTTGAACCACATTTAATGGGAAAATATTTGGCACCAATGACGAAGACATACTTTGTAGGCACAGCGATCAAAGAAAGCTTTTTCGCCCAGGGAATGTTTCTTTACAAATTGATGCTCTCGAAATAGACGTTATCTGAAACAAATTAAAATCTAATGTAATTTTGACTTAGTTTGTAAATAATTTGTTTGTCAAAAACTGAAACAATTAAAAAAATACAAATGTGGAATAACCCAAAAAAGTAAATTTAAAGAAATCTAAACGCGCGTGCTTTAAAAGTGCTCTTATACACTTATATCATAATATGCTATTAATTAAATTCAATATTCATTCCATACATTTGTCATCCTTCCTTATACATGCCTATCAATCAATTAATTAACTATTCAAAACGGTTCATAGACACCTAGACGTGCAACATCTGTGTATATGTACTTATGTACGAAATAAACGTTAATATTATGAGAAAGCATACTGATGGAAATAAAAAAGTAGATGTAAAGATTTACCCTATCTTTATATACATATATATGATTATTATAAAAATGTTCATCGTATTTAATTAAATCTGTTCTGCTTATTAAACTTCGAAACTGCTATTGCAATATTCTGATTTCCGACAAAAACTACAAAACAAAGGAAGTAGGTACTTTTGTACTTACCTAGAAAAAAAACGTAGATAGATAATCGCAATTTACTCAGCCCAAAATTAATCATTACAACCCAAACACAAACATTTTACAAAGTAAAGCTTCTTTAAGTTGAACAATGGCGGAAAATATAAAAATAAACAATGAGATATTCGGAATTATTAGGAACACTCGTCTACGCGGCTCCACGCCGCTCCGCCAGGTAACAGCCCTTGGAAATGCACCAATAGAAATGTAGGAACTCCCTCCTTGCAACGTCTCTCGTACGACGCGTAGTAATTTCTTGAAATTCAAGAATGTGCACATTTCAGGCCGGACGCCATCTACCGGTGAGGCCTTTTTTCAGTTCGAGGTTGAATAACTATTCCCTGTATAAACAAAGCCTAAGCTCTCCGGTTCAATTACCGAACGCACTCACCAGCGACAACTGACAGTTGGCAACCAGTTTATTTTCTTTACGTCGGTTTAGTATTGGAAAAACGTAAACAAACCGAATACAATCATATAATTTATGAAATTATGATGCGTTTTCTCTTTTAAGGACACAAGTAATGATTATAAATTCGCTAGAACAATTGTTAAATTACGAGTTAAATTAAATTGTTAAATTACGTTACCCAGATCGAGAGTTGGTGATATTATAATTTGTAATATTCAGTATCGAAAATTAATAAGTTTAGTTGGTTAGGTTAGGTTAGGTTAGGTTAGGTTAGGTTGCAAGGAATTAAAAATGGAAATGTTATAGTTAAGTTAAATCCTGTGAAGTGATTCGGTCAAACTTTCAGGAGTATTTAATTACCTATTCAGCAATTAGCAAGAATGTCACAAGAATTCAACTTTATACGGGGCTCGCTTTAAAATAGACCGCATAGAGGAACGACATTAAAAAGATAGTTTTCACGAACTGCTTAAAATAGCGGGTGTATTCCTGAGGGGTAACACACTACACAGACAAACCTGAGATAACTGGAAGCTGGTGTCGGTGTTGCTCGGCGTCACAGGTGGTACTCGCAGCAACAATCCAGGTGGCAGCTACTTGAATTTTCGAACGTGACCAATACAAAAAAAAGGCCTACAAAAGAACCGAGACTAAGAAAGCTGTTCTCCGACAACACTTCAGGTAGGTAAATAAAGCAATATTTCATTATATAGTTAAGAATAGCCATAGATATTAAGAAAACATGCCAAAAGATGTAAGAATAGTTAAAAAGAGATATTAAGAAAACATGCCAAAAGATGTAAGAATAGTTAAAAAGAACACTTACCAATGAGTTATCAGTGGCCTTTCACAGACAAAATCAGGAGTTTTTAGATGTTTAATCAACTTTATATTAAAATTAGCACAATGCTACAACGGTGCAAGACACATTCTCTTCTTGCCACCAGTTATTAAAGTCAAGATTAACTCCTTAGAGTAAAATCGGCAGGAAATGCCCAGAAAACCACAAAACAGCTCTGTAGTAGCTTTCTTTTGACGAAATTATATAAAATTATCTGTTCTCTTTTTTTTTAAACAAGGTCCCGAAACTCTTGGTATTAAATCCAGGGATACCTTTGATGAAAATAAATTTTGACAGATGCATGACATATCTGTTTGACTGTTATACATTTTTGAGATTGAATCAGAATATTTTACTACTTTTTCCAATTTTCTATGATATTTCAGAAGGATTTGTGAAAAGTATCTGTTAAAAATTTAAAGACCTTACAACAAACCTTCCAGGTAACAACAATTTTACTCCTTACCACTCATATTTGCAACAATTTAGATCTTTGCTATTGTCTTGATAACTGACCTGCACATTAATTCTAATAAATTTAATTGGAGTTGCAATAGGGAAAGGTATTATTAAGTTACTAGTAAAGAAAATGGTGTCTAAAAGTTAAATTTGATTTGAAATTAACCAGTCTACAGTTTATATAAAAGAAATTTAGACTTAAAAATGTAAACTTCCGATCTTTAAGTAACATAACGATTACCTACTAAAAAGAATACAAGAAACTAAAGCATTCAATACATTAATAATCAATACATTAATTTACAAAGCAAAATTAAGGAAGAGGCGAGTAAACATATGCACGGCTTGACAATAGTGAATTTGCCAATAGGCTATGACATTCATTTAGTAGAACATTCTGTGATCTAGTTATTATTTTCTTTGTTTTTCCAGAATTTTGGCTGATTTATGAATACAGAAGGTCGAATGGGAAAACTCTGTTGGCAAAAGTGATCAACCCTTAGTTACAATAGTGAAGGTGATTTGATGTAAATTATCACTAGAAAATAAATGCATTTGGAGTTACCAGTTTAATTTTCATTCGATCTAAATTTTAAGAACTAAGCTCTGGTAAGTAAGATTTATCCTGATTTTATTTAAAAAAAAAATGGCATACTGAATTATTTTATTCAATGGAGTATTTTCAAACCGTAACATTAGTTTGGGAACCAATTTACATGTACCCTAAAACGGTGGAGTAAAATTTTTATTTAAAGTGTTCAGTTGACACGGATGACCCCAGTAGAACTGTTGTCTTGATCTCATTGAAACTGATGGTTATCGTTGCACCGTTGCTCGTTTCTATATTGTCCAGTCCATGGAGCTACAGGAGACATCATCGGCGTGGAGCTTACTAAATTTTCGTTTGATGAAGCTATAGATATGTTGGAGTTTGGAACCTTCGGCAAAATGTACTAAAATGGAGTTTTATCCACAATATCGAAACAGAAGTATTGCACTCGACGCGCGTTTCGCTAACCATGTTAGCGTCATCAGGAGATTATTAAAACAGTTTTAACCATATCCTGATGATGCTAACATGGTTAGCGAAACGCGCGTCGAGTGCAATAATTCTGATTCGGTATTGTGGATAAAACTCCATTTTAGTAAGCTATAAATGAAAGACTAGATAAACATAGAGTTTCCTCGTAGAGTAATTGCTGAAATTGAATCATCAGAGACATTTTGTTAGTTCATGGAATCAAACTCCTAAAGAACAGTAAATATTCATTTTCCTCTCCCTCCTTTTCAGAAAGTTTCATCTTTTTACTCTCCATATCCAACATTTTTGTGTGCAGTTTTCGACTGTCATCTTCCATTTATTTTCAGCAGCCCTGTCTTTTAAGTTTGTGCATTACGTTGAAGGTTTTCCGGCATTTTCTGAAGAGGCAAACTCCGTTTTAGATTTAAATAACTTGCACTGGGCTCTTGAGACTGCGACTTGTCAAAGTTTTGACCTTCGAATCGCTCAGTTTCAGCATTATCTTCTTCACTTTCAGAATCCCATTTACAACACCAAGTATTTCATCCATGCAGTCAGTATTCGTATTTGGCTTGACGGGCAAACTTATGTTATCTACTTTACTGTTTGTTTCTTTCAAAGTTGTTGCACGTTGCCTGGTCCCCATAATAAGATGGTTGAAATAAGGCCAAACTGATGCTTTTGTAGATCCGTCTTCTTCACTACAACGAGGTTTACCAATTTTCTTAACTTCAACCCGATAATAATCATTCTAACCCTTCCATTTATGTTTGACGGTTTCAACTAAAATAAAATGTAACGTCTTTCACGATTTGCTTATTATGATTCCGAATTCGCATAAATTTATAATGATCGTTAATAATTAAATGTTTTTATTCTAGATTCCTCGCTACTGGCCAATCGTTCAGGGGCATGGCGTTTTCTTTTCGTATGTGTAAGGTATGGGTACCATGCGAAGTAAAATGGGCTGAACTATATTAAGACTATTTACCGAAACCAACGACAGCGATATTCTGCCACTGCTCGGCAGAATATCGCTGAGTATTATTATAAAAAGTGAAATTTTCCCCACCGTCGGGGAAGTACTGACGGAAACAAGTTCGTATCAAATGTCCGTCAAACTCAGGATCCATGTATTTTAACTATAAAGTTTTTTTTTCAATAAACCTACAAGCTATAGCAGATGCCAACTATAAATTTACAGTTATTGATGTTTGGAGCATATGGCCACAAAAGTGATGGAGGAGTGTTTGAAAAGTTAGAAAATATGGAACTAAATATTCCCGAAGATTTCAGGAACTAACACCAAAGTGTCGTATGTTTTCATTGGCGATGAAGCTTATCCACTGCTGACACACTTATTGCACCCTTATCCCTGAAATCAACTAGGTTATAATAACAGAATTTTCAGTTATAGACTGTTGAACCAAATGCTGATTTTGCCGTATTAATAACGAAAGTTGTATGTTTGCTTCATGATATAGTTATGAGCCATGACAATAAAACGAACTTGCCTGATAATGATCCAGCTTTAACCAAGTAGGATCTTCGTTCTATACCAGGAAGAAGAAATAATACCTATCCAAGGGTTACTAGTTCTATGGAAGAAGTGCCATGGTAATGGGGCGTGGTTTAAAAAAATGTACCCAAATAATTTCACGCAGTTAAAAGAAAAATTATCTAAATAAATCCTTGCCATCACTTCCTACGCTCTTGCTAATTTCCTCCCATAACTTGTTTACCATAATTTTATTTTTATGATCCTTATGTCTAGGATCCCATATTACAGGTCTTTCAAAAACACAACTTATCATTTAAAGGCATTTTAAAACATAAATCGTAAAGTTCCGCACAAATAGTCGCTTAAAAACAAATTGATTTCTAAGGTTCCTGTCGGGACACTCGCAATATACATGGTGTTTTTTAATGACATGTTAATATTTAAGGGGGTGATTCCAGGGCCCATTTTAAGATAAAACCTTCATATGAACGTATGTCCTAAACGTCCTAACTTTTGAGATACGGGGTGGTAAAATTTTCGGAAAAAAATCTATTTTGTATAATAACTGTCATACTATAGTAGATATCTTTATGATATTAGGTGCATGTCTTCTATGCATCAAGATGCATTTTCTGATGAACAAATAATTTTATTATTTCTACCAGTGGCGTCCGTACGGATTTTGAATTGAATATTTTTGTAGAAAAAAATTATGCCACTGTTTTCTCTTAAAATAAAAAATATTTTTGAAATTCTCATTTGTTTCTGAGCAAATTTAATCTCTTAATTTTTTTTTTCGTGCGACGCATTGTTTTCGCATAAAAAAATAAAAATCGTTTTACTTCAGGGTTAAATCGCTAAAAATCTGATGCGGTAACTGTTATGTGGATTTTTTTCTTTTTTCCAGCTATTGACTTCGTTTAATATCAATTATTTATTAATTTAGAAATAAGTAACTGATTTTACCGTAAGAAAAAATAAAAGCCAGTGGTTAGTTCTCGGGCGCCACCCTTTGGATTGATGTGGTAAAGGACCCACATTGCATCGGGCAGCTTTTATTTAATAAAGAAACGGCAAACCAGGGGTCGATTGCGCATGTAAGTACTGGTTGCCGGCTGCCTTTAGAAACTTTCTTAAAACTAGCAGGAACGGAATCAGAAAGAAAACACACACTTTCAAAAAACAAACCTAATACAGCAGCTCTATTGCCTACTTGTATCACAAATTATGGTTTAAGCAGTGCCCTGATGGCCTATGCTAACCTATCGTATTAAATAAAGAAATATAGTATTATCATACGTGCCCTAATGAAACTGATGCTTATCCAAACTATCAAAACTTAACTAAAGTGTTACCCCTATGCAACTTTACCTAACCTAAAGCCTGGACGAAAGAATAACTAAATAAAGTATTATCAGAGGGGGCGAGGGTATGGTATGCGTAGACTGATGGTAAGAAAGATAGGAATCTAGAATACAATTGACCGCGGTATCAAACGTTAAGGAACGATGCTGCTACAACGAAGCTACTTTTATTACGGTATCCGCGTGTCCCACACACCAGAATCTCGGCTTCTAAATGGTCCAACAGCGGTACAAAATAGCTTCTCCTAATGCCTGATAATGAAAAGATCTGCGAAAATATGACATGATAGCGGTAAGGATTAAGCGGTAACAGGATGGTAGAATGATTACTTAACGGTGGCTATCGTGCGACGATAGCAGAGTCTATAGATATCGATAGCAACGGACCTGACGCCGGACGCGGCTTCCTGTCGTACTTCGGTACTACGATTCTACGTCGTCGTGGTGGCAGTAGAGAGGGAGTGAGAAAGGGGGGGAGGGAGAGAGGGAGAGAGA
>MU189941.1:0-47102 GCA_016904865.1 Pissodes strobi | reverse complement strand
AAACACTCAACGTTTCTGTTTGGAGTTGTAGACATAAGCGATCGTTTATTTAACTGTTTGAGGCGATACACTGCTGCTTACTTAATTTTGAGGCGGAAAAGACGATTCCTCGCGACCCGTCGATATGCGTACACACGCATCGTGGTACTATTCGAGAATAAATCCGTACTTGCCGTTGTGAACTGCGCCCGTGTGAGAATATCCTCAACTGCATTTTAATTTTACACGAACATAAAATAACCCGATCCATTTTACACAAATACAAAAAAAAAACATGCGTTTTCCTTGCATAAAAAAACCATAACCATATGAAACAAAAAAAAAATCTAAAACAAATATGCTTGGTGACTGAACAGTTCTTGTTTCACAGGGTTGTACCGACGGGTTTACTCCTACCGACGCCGACGAGTCGCTATTGCGAGTTTTTTGCATAGTAGGTATACTAAGACAGCTCTTTTTGATCATATAACATCAATATTAAAATCCATTGATGTCAGCACAACTATTTTAGGTATATATTGTAACGGAATATATGTTTATTCCGCTACACTAAAAATTTCAATTCAATTGCGAATGATTTCCGTTATTTAATATTTAGGTCGCCAGTGACATCTATTCACGAATGGGTTTATTTCGGGTGGTTGGCAATTTTAGGAGCCCAGTACGCTACTTTATACCTACAATTCATGAATTTAATTTACTATAGAATACCATATTTAATATTGGGTATTTCTATGGCTTGACGCTACATAATAATAAGCATAATAATAACCATTTATCTCCAACAGGCATAATGCCCAATTACAGGAAAATCGAGATTACATTGCTTACAACATTAATACAAAAAAAAACATTTAAACCTAATATTACACTAACTAATCACTACAATAGGTATTTAGGCATTTTAAACAAAAAAAAAACTATTCAAATAAACTTATGTAATCATTTAAATATTAAAAACGCCTCAAGCATAACCCAAAATCTGCACTAGTTTCAGAAAAAAAAATAAAAATAAATAACAAAATTATTCCACCAGCTGCCAACAAGGAATTCCACAACCTAGTTTCCCAGAACAAACTAGCAATTAGACATTAAATGATCCTGACATTTTACATATTGTAAGCAGCTGTGCCAAACTACAAATATTTAAATCACACTCACTGCAAACAAGGATGAAATTTTTGCACATTACATATAATGGATCATGCATCAAAACGTTTGATCTAGCCTGATCCAAAAGAAAAGATGGTCTGTGCCTGAAGAAACATGAAGGGATAATTGTGAAAAGAGTAAAGGGCTATCAATTTTATTATTTACCAGCTTCAATAGAAAACTATCTGAGTGCAGCATTCTACGCTGTGCCAGAGTCACACCATTAAATCTTAATAATAGATTATTATGATCAATGCCCCGCTCAGGGTACACTCCATCTTCCCTGTAAACCAGATATTTAAAAAACTGTCTCTGAACCGCCTCCAAGTTGTTGACATAGCACTGATAGTGAGGATTCTAGATTATAGAGCCATACTCAAGTCTTGACCTGACAAAACTATAAAATAACAGTTTAACAGCTGAAAGATTGTTGAAAAGGCGACAATTACTTAGCACAAACCCAAGCATTCGTTAAGCCCATAAAACCAAATCCTCAATATGCGGGATAAACGTGAGCTCTCGATCAAATATTATTCCAAGATCACAAATAGTTGACTTCTTTTCAAGTGATATATTATTTATCTGATAGTCAAAGAGTAACGGGTTTTTAGATCTGGAATAAACCATAACACAGCATTTGCAAGCTTAGTGCATTTACACCACATCACACCAGTCGTTAACGAAATTTATATTTTGCTGCAAAAATTGACAGTCTTCAACAGAATTTATTTGCACAAAAATCTTTAAATCATCAGCATAAGCAAGCTTTTCACAGGAAGTACCATTTATGAGATTATTTATAAATAGGTTAAAGAGTAGAGGTCCTAAATTAGAACCCTGTGGAACACCTGAAGTAGGAGCAAAGTTATGTAACCTAAATCCATCAACCACTACAAATTGCTGTCTACCAATTAGGTAAGAGTGAAGTAGCCTTACCAAACCATGTGAAAATCCAAATAGATTAGACAGTTTGTTCAGCAGTATAAAGTGATCAATCTGGTCAAAGGCCTTGCTGAAGTCAGTGTATATCACATCTAGTTGACCTCTCTTATTAAGTGTTGTGCTGAGTTGGTGGGAGGAAGAACAAATATTGGTAACACAAGATCTACCTGAATAAAACCCATGTTGATCAAAGGAAAGTCGACATCTCAGTCCTGAGAAAAGATGACGACAGAGAATGGTCTCAAATAGCTTAGAAAAGTTACATTACATTTTCGATTAAGCTGGAATCACCCTTTTTAAATATAGGGCATACCCTTGCTGTTTTCCACTTCTCTGGAAAAACACTAGTAATAAGCATTAGATTGAAGATACGACTGAGTGAAGCTGACAATACTTGAGAACAGTCCTTTACTAGGAAATTGGGAATCCCATCGGGATCTGCAGTAAGTTTATTTTTGAGCGATTTGCTGGCGGCAATAACATCATTTTCGGTGATTGTAGGAGCAATACAAACATGATCTGAGTCATGAGATAAGTTACTATCATGTAGTGCATCATCTACTGGAGCAGAATGGCGATACACACTATGAAAGAAGTGACCGAAGGCAGAAGCTATTTCCAAGGGACCTTGGTGTGTCGACAGAGAATCCTTCATCGTTGCAGGAATCCTTGACTGAGTCTTCCTGCTGTGAATAAATGTCCAAAAATTTGAAGGATCAGACTTGTTGCTTTCTTCTGCACGACTAACATGTACTCTGTAGGCAGCATCCACTTGGTTCTTTATAGTACGGCGTAAAGTTGCATATTTAGAATAATACATATTAGTTTCGACAGACTTTAAACTCTTGAAAAGCGTTCTCCTTTTTAAAAATGTTATTGATTATTTCCTTAGTAAACCAGGGAGGAAAACGACGTCGCCTTTGTTGCTTTAGGGGTACAGTTGACACAAATATCTTTCATAAAATGCACAGCATGCAGTAGACACCTCACAAGAATCCAATACTGGAGACCAGTCAGCCTCCGTTCACAATCTGTACATATCAGGAAAATTTACATTTCGGAAATTGAACTCTGGTTGGGTAACTTTTGGAACAGGGAACTGAGAAGTATGTGGTATCTTAGCATCAATACAAAGCAGCAGTGTTGGATGATAAGAGTCTTCGTCAACCAAAGGCACTGTATTTTTAACAACATTAATATCAAAATTGGCAAATGCGAGATCTAAATAGCGATTAAGTGAGTTGGGCACATTATTAAACTGATTTATAGTGGTAATCACATGATATAAATTAGTCAATAATACATCGGCAAGCATAATTTGTCGAGCGTCTTGAATTTTGAAAGCGAGATCGTTTATCTTGTGTCCAGACATTGACGGGTAAGTGCTAATTCTTAATCTTGAAATATTTAATTCATCTTGCAATATATTTAACTAATTCTTTCATTTTTAAATACATAATTAATATTTGTTTATGATTCGTTTAGCCTTATTCGACTAAAGCAAAAATTTAGCATCGTTATATTCCACTTTTAAGTAGCTTACATCTTCAATAATTTTTAATTATTATCGTGACCGCTTGAATATTACCGATTTATTGGTGATTATTTGCGTCTCTCATTAATCAAATTCATGTAATTTGAAAGAGGCTTAGTCCAAATTTAAGGAGAACGTAATTATTTTATCGTTCAGTGGTCACGCACGTATTTTCATTCAAATTGAACAGTATTATTTCATTATTTGGGTTATTCTTAGAATAAATTCTATATATCCCTGCAAAGGTAGTAATTTGAATTTTCAGTAGAATTTCTCCGAATGCTCCCACATAGTATTGCTGGTTTTAATATTTTTTCTTTTCAGGCTAGTTTAATTAAATTTTCAATTTATTCGTTACATCAAGTATATAATTATTAGCACTTGCCCTGCCTAGTCTCAATCCTGATGTACCGACGCTATTTTGCATTTATGAGAGGTTAATCTCACATATATAAATTTATCTGGTTTTTTATCTTTTATCTAAATTTCTATCTCGATGCGAGATAGTGATTACTTTATCTTTATCTTTAATTGAATTGAGGCGCAATTGCTCAATTTTCATTTCTGTGCCAAGGGCCTAAGTAAAGTCATAGTACTTACTTATTTTGAGTCATAAGACTCGTTGTTAGAGGTTGTACCTCTATTTGTCTATCTATTATTAAATTTAAAGTTACCTTTTGTTTAAATTTACCGAGAGTCACTGAATTGGAACGTTATTCCATTATTTTCTCTTCAATTTTAAATTTCAGTCATTATTTTCTTTTGAATTTCGTATTTTAAAGTAAAGAAAAGGATTTCTTGAGTAACAGTAGTTATTTATAATTTTTGCTCAACTTCATTGTAGTCTCTAATTATATCTGCTTTAACTAGTAAACTTTCTAAATGAAATATCAGCTCGTGTACCAGTGTTCGAGTGCTCTACAATAAAGTGCAAGTTTTGGCAGCATCTCTGAGCCAATAATTTTGAAATTTTCGCTGGGGCATCTTCGATGGCCGCTGCTGGAGGGTGAGTGATCTGTTTTCACTTTGCTTATTGCGTAAGAATTTAAACCCAATTAATTTGATCCTGTGTGCGCCGCTATCAGCTCGCAAAAAAGAAGAAAGGAAAAAACAACACACCATGTCCCTGTGTGGTTTTTGCAACACGTCAGCCGGATCGCATCGCAGCAAGCCGCACATCACTTGTGGGGGATCTTGTCAGAGACGATTTCATGTCGAGTGCATGCGTATACCCAGTGAAGCTGTAAACCTGATTCCATCTGTTCCTGGATTGATTTGGCGCTGTCCCTCTTGTCGTACCCTGCCACTTGATGACATCAAGAGCACTATTGTTGAGTCTATGCAGCACAATATTTCTTCTTTGAGAGACTCAATATTGCAGACCATTGATGAAAAACTTTCTGACTTCCGTCCTGCTGAGATACCTCCACCTAAATCTAGCTATGCGGATGTCTTAACGAACCAAAGAACAAGACTTATCATTAAACCTAAGAATGCGGATCAGGATAACAATCGCACTAGGGCAGATATTTTAAAACACATCAATCCTGCAGATGAAAATATACATATTGAGCATGTCAAACATATTGCCAATGGCGGGCTGTTAGTCACTGTCGACCCAAATAGTGCAGATAGAATGAAAGAATTAGCCAATGAGAAACTTACGGAAGGATATGAGGTCCGTACACTTGGGTCGGTTATGCCGATGGTGCGAATTGTCGGTTTATCAGAGGACTACTCCAAAGAAGCACTGGAATATAATTTAAAATCTCAAAATAAAAGTATTTTTAATAACATATCTAAGCTAAGTGTACTTAAAATATGGCCCACTAAGAAAAGGGAAAGCATATATCAGGCTGCTCTTCAGTTGGATACAGTCACTTTTAAACAATTAATAGACCAAAAACAAATTGTTGTAGGGCTTGATAACTGCCATATCTATGACTCAACCTCCATAACTCGTTGTTATAAATGTAACATTTTAGGCCACTCTATTAAGCACTGTAAAAATAATCTTGTTTGTCCACTGTGTGCAGGCTCACATGATCTTAAAAATTGCAAAACTGCAGCGGATAATTATAAATGTAGCAACTGTAGCTCCTTAAAAGATAAATTTAAGTTGGACGTAAATACTAATCATGCGACTTGGGATTACAATAATTGTTATTCATATAAACAACTTAATGCAAAATATAGGTCGGAAATATTTGGGTCCACTCTGTAGCAACTAAAATCATTTGGCTCTTCCTCCATGCTTTTGAATACCCCCTCCCTTCAACGCTGCTGTCAGTCGACCGAGAATCGGCAGCAGCAGCATTTCGATGACGTTTGCATCTATTATCAGAATGCTAGAGGACTTCGCTCGAAAACAGAAATATTTTTCAACGCCGTTTTAACGTGTGAATATGATGTTATCGCTATAACTGAGACTTGGCTAAATGATGGGTTTTTTAATTCTGAACTCTTTCCGAATGAATACACAGTATATCGTTGCGACAGAAACTATGCTGAGATGAGTGAGAACAGAGGGGGTGGTGTTGCTTTGGCAGTTAAGCAAACTTTTCCTGTTGTTAATCTAAAATTGGTTTTGCCCAACAACCTGCGTAATATTGTTGACATTATAGGCGTAAGAATCTTACTTAATCACTGTAATCTCTGTATTTTACTAATTTACATTCCACCGGGAATTAATTCCGAGATTTTTGAAGGCATCTCTGATTACATCTCTTCACTAACGTATCTGTACGATTCAAAACTAATCTTCTTGGGAGACTTTAACATCCCAGAGTATATCTTATATTCAAAAGGTGCAATCCCCTCCTACAGACTGAATAATTTGATTCATTTATTAGACTTTTTCGACTGGAAACAGGTAAATTATATAGAAAATAACCAGGGAAGGCTCTTGGATCTTGTAATCACGTCTAGATCTGATCTCTGTGTGGTACAAGGATGTCACGATTCTTTGGTTAGAGAAGAAGGTATCCATCCGTCCTTATTGATTAAGTTTAAAAACAAATTAGACAAAAAACTAAATAGCAGTAAAATTGAAAACATCTTTTATAACTTTAAGAGAGCTGACCTTAGAATTTTATATGACAGTTTTCTTAACATTAATTGGAATATTTTAGATTCTGTTGGTGATATTAATGCTGCCGTAGAATTATTCTATAATGAGATCTATTACTGTCTTGATAAATATGTCCCCAAAACTGCTAAACGCAGAAGATCCTATCCGCCCTGGTTTTCCTCAGAAATTATAAAAGCAATAAGACAAAAACATAACTCATGGAAAAAATATAAGCGTTATAATAACCTAACCGATTTAACTGTATTTAGGGAACTACGGTCCAAAATCAAAAAAGATATTAAGCTATCCCAAAAGCAATACTGCCATAATTTGGAAAAAAATTTAATGACTCAACCCAATAACTTTTGGAGGCTGATTCAGAGTTCACAAAATAATAACCTATTACCTCTAAACATGACTGATCCACAAGGTACACTGTTGTCGGATTCTGAAACCATAGTAAATGCATTCGCGGATTTCTTTAAAAGTTCATACACTACTTCCACAACTACCCAATTTAACACCAGTAAAGATCAGGGCGCATATGTGGATACTATAACAATAACTAAATTTACGGAGGCCGAGGTGTCACAGGCTCTTAAGACCATTAAGCCAAAAGCAACCGTTGGACCCGACAAAATTCCTGCTTTTCTCATATACGACTGTGCCTACGCTTTTGTTCAACCACTGACTGTTCTTTTTAATTTAGCATTAAAACAGGAATGCTTTCCTGAACTTTGGAAAACATCTAAAATTATCCCTGTGCATAAAAAGAATGATAAAAACCTTATTGAGAACTATCGTCCTATAACAATAATTAACAACTTTTCTAAATGTTTCGAGCGAGTCCTACATTCTATTTTGTATCCCTCAATGAAAAATCTGATTGATACCAGGCAACATGGCTTTATGAAAGGCAGATCTACTACGACAAATCTGCTTTCCCTGACAGAATTTATATCTGAATCAATAAACGCTAAGTCACAAGTTGACGTCATTTACACTGACTTTTCTAAAGCCTTTGATCGACTTGATCATGGCATTCTCGTTAACAATCTCGATCAATTTTACGGCTTTTCCTCATGCCTAATTAATCTTTTTAGATCCTACCTAACTAACCGCCCTCAACACGTAGAGTGCTATGGTCGCAGTTCGGCAAAGATCGTTGCCACTTCAGGAGTGCCGCAAGGCTCAATCTTGGGCCCGCTTTTCTTCAATTCATTCATAAATAAAATTTCTGATCAACTTACTGTAAATGGTCTGTTATACGCAGACGACATAAAACTATATTATCAAATTGACAACATTGAGGATTGTATTCTGCTTCAAAATGACCTAAACATACTAAATACTTGGTGCAAAAACAATAACTTACCCCTAAACGCAGTCAAGTGTAATGTTATTTCCTTTAGCTTAAAGAAAAATCTAATTGTGTACGATTACACCATTGACAATGTTAACGTACCTAGATCAACGGTCTTCAAAGATCTAGGTGTAACTTTTGATAGTTCTCTTTCTTTTAACTCGCATATAACAGATATTGTTAAACGTAGCTACAGAATGTTGGGTTTTGTAATACGTAATTCCCAAAATTTTAATAATGTTCTTAGTTTAAAAATTTTATATTTCTCTTATATAAGACCTATACTTGAATATGCTTCTCAAGTGTGGTCCCCTCATTACCATCATCACATCAATGAAATAGAAAACATACAAAGAAAATTTTTAAAATTTCTTTGGTATAGATGCGACGGAGTGTACCCAGAAACTGGTTTTCCACACACGCAACTGCTGGAAAGATTCTCCGTTCTTACTTTGGAGAAAAGACGGAAATCTGCTGATTTGCAATTTTTATATAGGCTGGTAAACAGCTTAACTGACTTGCCTGGATTGTTAGGGCAGCTTAGTTTTCACCTGCCTCGCATGTCAGCTAGAAACACACAAACATTTTACCTATCAAAACCTAGGACTAACATCAATAAATTTTCCGCACTGCGCAGAGCGTGCAACACGTATAATTCTGTTCAGGATCAATGTGACATTTTTAACTGCAGTCTTGCAGCCATTAAAAAAGTACACTTTTCTTAAATGCAAATTTTCTTTTGTCTTTTTTTTGTTGTAACTGTGATTTAATTTAATTAAGTTCTTCTTTTATATTTATTTCTTGAATTGTATAATTTATATTCTTTTTATTCCACACTCAATAATTGGATGTAAATCTGTGGAGTGGTGTAAATAAAATAAAATAAAATAAAATAAAAATAAAATAAAATAACCCAAACTAACCCATAGACCAGCATTCTTTCCTGCGGGAATGTAGAATCTCGCGGGAAAGAACGCCAGTTAATGAGTAATAAGATGATAGATCCGGATACCATCTTTCTTGTCACGCTATACCGACGTTCAAGCCCGGCAATATTCATACCCATACACCAGCGTTCTTTCCCATGGGAATGTCGAATCTCGCAGGAAAGAACGCCAGTTAATGAGTAATAATTGAGAGGAACAGTGTCATCCCAGATTTGTCCACTATCCAACACTCTTTCCTTTCACAGGCGCTTTGGATAGAAATAACTGGAGAATATGATTTTTACGTTAGTAAGCAGATTTTTTTCCCCGCAAAATATGAGACTGAACGAGGGGAAAAATTGAGAGGAAAGATGGCACGAAAATTATTTGTGTTAGGGGGCGATCAAAGTTTTATTATTCCTTTAATATTTTGAAAGGAAATAACGCTAGAAGAATGAATGCCGGTAATGAACGCTGGTGTATGGGTAGCTTTTGATTTCACTAAAAAGTAGGATGCGAAAACCGCATCCCTTTATCTCTCTGAAATTAACGAAAATTGGACACCCTGTACATTATGCATGTTAATGTAGTGTAGTACACTCCTGGAAAAGTAAAAGGACACTACAATAAAAATTATTATTTGTCTCTATTGGATACTTGCCTAATTTTCTTCATTTTCCTGCGTTGACTTTTTCTGATCGCGGATATACGTAACCGTTTATTCCTTTTGTTTTTTTTCATCTGCCGAAACACGACCCATTTTGACCTTTGCACAGCACTACTAGACAACAAATTATTAACACACAATATCTCGAAATCGCAGCCTTTGTCTCTACTAATAAATGAGATATCGGCCAAAAACATGGAAAATGAAACATAAGGAAGGTTTGTACAGTATCGCTATGTTCACAATCTCGCCATGTAGGCCCTGTTGCCTTATTAGTAGACAGGTTATAGATAATGTGTATATAATATATTTTCAGCCCGATAATAAAACTTTTTTAACAAAAATTAAACCACTTCAAAAAATGTATTTAGAGGATTATAAAATAATAGTTTAATATTATTTCAATACCTTTTGAAATCGACGCCCCAGTGCAACTACACTGTTTCTATAATATTAAGCTATAGATAACTAGATAAACCAGTAATATATCAAAAAAACCTAAAAAACGACATGTCCAACTTTTACCACTTCTCACCTTTTTCACCGCTCCATTTTTTTATTAAAAGAAAGAGGGGAGAGACGTGAAACTATAAAAATAAAATCTGCGCATCTAAAAACATTTAAAATGATCTATCACTATTTTTTATGAAATATCGAACTTTTTTACCAATTAACTCCCTTTTTACCTCTTGTCACCCTTCAATTTTTTTTTTATTTAGCGAGAGAGACTTCAAAACTTATTTTTTTTTTACTAAACACCGCATTTTGTTTACAAATTAAACCTCTTTTTAACTCCACTTTTAGGGAATTTCGTAGTAGAAATAAAAATATAAAGAACTTTGAAAATCAGTTGTTCTGTTTGGAAATTATGCTGGAACAAACATTAAAAATAAATAAAAGTAAAAAAATAATTTTTAAAAACAAGCTTTTATTTAAATGCACTAAAAAAAAGAACATAAATGGACATATGGACAATCATGATGAGTCTGTTAAAGTTCAGATTCACGACTCATCAAAGGAAGAGTTATTGAAGGAAATGGGCGATATGCGAAAATGTGTAAATCAAATGGCACTGACGATAGAAAAGTTGGCTGCCAAGGAGAAACCAATTATTAGGAGTAACCCACCAATAATAAAAAAATCGATTTCCACTCAGACCGACCATACAGATAACCATGACACAGTGGTTATTGCTTCTCCTAAAGTCATTGCTCCCACACATCACATATCCCCCATAAAAGAAGACTGGCATTATGTAGTAGTGTCCAAGATCCCACCACCTTATACAGCAAACCAGCTTGCACACTATGTCAAAGAAAAACTTGGAACTACTGACTTTATCCGATGCTTTCCAATGCTGAAGAATAAGGACTGTTCTCACTCCGATTTCAAGGTTGGTGTACAGAAAAAAAGCCACCTAAAGCAGCTTAAGGACATAAGTATGTGGCCGCCGGGTACTGAAATAGTCACTGCCAATTCATCCTTAACACCCTTAAAGGTATCGCCGCCTGCAGCTAGTACTTTGTCCACTGGCTATCAACATTTTGTACCAGGCACTTTGGACGGCCGAAGCCTACCACCACGCTCTGATTCAACATCTGTACATATACTTGGAGGGGTGAGGTCTGTTGGGGTTGGCTCTGACAAGGAGGCATTGGCTGCCATTAAGTCTCTTGCGCTGGAGAATTTGGAGGTTGTTGTGGAGAAAAGTGCGAAGAGGGATAGTGGGCTGGATCTGGACCCGATGACTCCACCTATAGTGCGGCTGTCGCGAGATTCGGATGCGTATAATGGACGTTATTTGCTGGCTAGGCTGAGAGACCCCTCCATATTAAAGGCTCTTTGGCTGTTCCTTGCCTATCTCCATGACCAACCCTCCAGTGTGTGTTTTGAAGGGCACACCAACACCAGCATCAAATTAGCTCTAGCTTCGGAGGGACTTCCTGGTGACGTGAACTCCTTGCGTAAGTTATATTATCGCTTCCACGACGCCTACGGTATTGGTTCGGCTGAGGTTGATACGGATCTATCTGCCTTCAGGTCTTTCTTTTCATCGGAGAGACTTCAACACCTTCAGAAGGTTAGGGAAAGTCATGGCAATTATTTTGCTACTGGCTCTCCGATTAGACGGAAGAATTTTTAGATAGAATGACGCGAACAGAGGATCAAGCACCCTCTGAAAAATTGGATGATGGCAAGCTTAGTGTTTTTCTTATTAATATTCAGTCCTTAAGACACAAAACAGATGAATTGTTTCTATTGCTAGAAGAGCTTAATTTTCCAGAAATCATTGCCATAACTGAACATTGGTTAAATGTTGATGAACCTGTGTTTGTCAAAAATTATACTACAGTAACTAGATTTAATAGAAGTAATTTATCTCATGGAGGTACAATGATAATGTCTACTAACAACGACTTTTCGGCAGTAACTAAGTTCGATAATTTATTGTGTGAGAAAGTATTTGAATTTTCTATCGTCTATCATAACGCTTACGACCTCTATCTTGTTTGTATTTACAGAACACCTGACGCTGACATGCATACATTCAGTCAAAGATTACTGAGCTTGCTTGAATCCCTGCCTTTAAGAAGCAAATTAATTTTGTGTGGCGACCTTAATGTTGACTTTTCCAGTGTGTGTGCTGCTCAAGAATCCCTTCGGTCCATTTTCGACTCTTTTGGTATAATCATGCATATTAACTCACCAACTAGAATAACTAAAACTAGTTCTAGTACTATAGACTATGTCGTGTCATCTTTTGATTCAGAATTCGTTGACTGTGCTGTTCTTAACTCGGGTTTCTCTGATCATGAGGCAGTATTAACAGAATTTTCGGTAAAATCCAAATGCAAAATTGCTTCACGCAAATTATGCCGTATATTTTCGGATAAAAATTTTCTAAATTTCAAGCACCTATGTCTAACAACTGACTGGGTTGTCCCCTCTGATGATATCGATACCGAATTTTCTAGATTTATAAAAACTTTATCTACTCTGGCGTTCGAATCCTTTCCACTTAGGCCTATCAAAATTAAAAAACATAACCCCTGGTCAACTAAAGGCTTACGCACATCTGCAAAGAACATGCGTTCATTATCTCACTTAAAAAAATACTCGGACAGCGTCTTCTTCCATGATTACGTGAAACTTTACAGGAAAGTCTATCATAAAACTATAAAAGCTGCCAAGGACATTTATTATAATGAGAGGCTGGCTAAATCCGGTAACGTTGCTAAAGAATCATGGTCTATTGTGAATGACTTAAGGAATAAGGCTTCTTCGTCTGGCACTATCGCTAATTCACCTGAGAACCTAAACAATTACTTTGTAAATGTGGCTAAAGATTTAATGAACACCATAACTCCTTCTCATGATCCACTTTCATATCTCTCTAATGCTAATGTGAATTTACACAGTTTCTTCTTTACGCCTGTAGCATTTGCTGAGCTTCGCAGCACAATTAAAGACATTAAAAACAAATCCTCATCTGGGACTGATGGGCTTACTCTGAAAATGTTTTCAAACCTGCCGGAATGCACATTAAACCATCTTACTGCTTTAATTAACAAGTCATTCCAAAATGGGGTTTTTCCAAACTGTCTTAAGACGGCAATAAATATTCCTTTGCATAAAGGAGGAGATAAAGACCAAGCTTCGAACTATCGCCCAATTGCACTACTTCCCACATTATCAAAGATCATTGAAAGATTGGTTAAAAAAAGGCTTCTATCTTTTCTCTCTAAATATAAAATACTTATTACCCATCAATTTGGATTTTTAAGTAACAAATGCACAAATGATGCTATGTTTTCCCTCTTTAATTATGTATACTCCAACCTGAACAACCATCACTCTACAGCAACCATTTACTGTGATTTCTCTAAAGCTTTCGATTGTGTAAATCATAATATCTTAATTAACAAATTGCAGTACTACGGATTCAGAGGAGTGCCTCTCGAATGGTTTAAGTCGTATCTTAACAACAGAAGTCAGCTTGTGAGGGTTGATACGTCAATGTCTTCTTGCAGGCCAATAGATTGTGGAGTACCCCAGGGTTCAGTACTAGGCCCCATTTTGTTTCTGCTGTTTATCAACGACATTGCTTGTCTGGACATTAGCGGTAAAGTTTGTCTCTTTGCGGACGATACTAGTTTCACTTGGAGCAATCCGGATATTACGGCGCTTCATAGAACTGTATCTAGTGACTTAATCACCATTAAATCATGGTGTGATTCTAATCTCCTGTGCCTCAACGTTTCTAAAACTAAAGTTTTGTCATATAAAAGTACGTTGCAATCTTTTGTACTTAATAACACCACTATCGACGTTGTTGAATCTGTGAAATTTTTGGGGCTTGTTGTGGACAGCCATTTGAAGTGGGACTTGCACATCGATGTCTTATCAAAAAAATTAAGTTCTGCCTGTTTTGCGTTAAGAACTGTTTCCAGGGAACTTAGCGTGTCAACTGCTAGAACAGTCTATTATGCCCTTTTTGAGTCGCACCTCCGATACGCCCTTCCATTCTGGGGTACGTGTTGTGCGACTCAATTTGAGCGTATTTTCAAACTACAAAAGAGAGCTGTTCGATATTCACTGGGACTAAACAGTAGACCTCACTGCCAGGATTTCTTTAAAAGATTTAAAATATTAACTCTTCCTTCCTTGTTCATATTTGAATCGGTTTGCTTAATCCGCAAGCACGTATCTGCCATTCCAAATAGACCATTTCACAACTATCCACTTAGGAATACGGAGCATGATCTGTATCTGCCAACCCCACGCTCAGAGTTAGTTAAAAGCTCTATATTGTACAATGCAAAAAAATGCACAATAATCTACCATTTGAACTGAAGTCAATAACATCCTTTCCCGCATTTCGCAGAGCTTTGAGATTATACTTACTGGAGAGCCTTATACGCAGTCAACGACTTTTTTTTGATTAATACTTAATTTTGAGCATCTTACACACTGGTTTAATGATTTCATGTTTAATGCTTGGTGTTTAGTGTTTAGGATTTGATGTTAAATATTTTGATATTTAATATTTTACATATTTTGACCACGTACAATTTGTACAATTGTATAGTTTCGTATAGTTAGGTTTTTCTTTTTATTGTATATTTCTATTTGTGTTTTTATATGTTTTTTATATGTTTTGTATGTTTTGTACTCTAGCTCTTGATATTTAACATTTTAAATGATATTTTGACCTCGTACAATTTGCACAATTGTATAAAGTTTTGTATAGTTAGGTTTTTCTTTTTATTGTATATTTCTATTTGTGTTTTTATGTGTTTTGTATATTTTGTACTCTAGCTTTGTCTACAAAATGGAAAATTTTTTTGACAATAAAGCATCTATTATTATTAAATTTGAAGTAAATCAAACCCATTCTTTTGTTACATATTAAACATTTTTATATGATATAAAAGCCAGGGGCGGCTTCTCAATAAGTGCGCCCGTGCGCGCGCACTGCCTTCGAAAGTAAACGGAAAAATAAAATCTTCCCTACATACAATTTAACATAAACTAACTATAATTTGCAAATTTACATATTTTTGAATCTCCACTGGCCGCAGAATACATTATTTATAAGAGCAAAATCGAGGCACGACGGCGACGATCAAAACGCAGAGCGTCCAACGGCGGCCTCCGTCCGTAACCACAACTAGTTTAAATCTGCCGTGCGCTAGTGTTCGGCGCTCTTGTTAAATGCATTTTCGTCATGCAAAACGGTCGGGAATATTCGTAAAATCACGAGAAGTCAAGGCTCATCCGTGCGCTATTTAGATCCGCACTTTGAAGCTTAATTTAGTGATAATTTGCAATTCTTGCGTATATAGTATGGTGTCAGAAGCTGATTTTTTCAGGGATGAAAGTACATGATAAGATAACCCTTAATCCGGAGGTAATACAAAATTAGACTCCACAAAAGGACACTATCATCAAAAATCGAGATATTGGTACCATCGTATAGAGGAAAAAATACTTATTTTTTGGTCCAATGCACAATAAGGTCTTTGCAGGAAGTATTTTTTGATAATTATTTAAAGAAAATCATTTGCATTAGCCCATATGGCCGAAAAAAAATTTAAATGTAAATATCTCGGTTTCAACCGTGCAAAAATTTAATAAAAAAATAGTTATTTTTAAATATAACACTCAATTAACAAAAAGGGAAGGCCTAAATGAAAAAAAAAAATTCTTTATAAAAGTTTCGCTTATGTATTGACAAGGTAATAGAGCGAATCCCATATTTTTTGCTTATAAACTAACAATGGTATAACAATAAATAATGAGAGACGTCATGGGTTTACGCCCTAATTAAATATGTCCAGCCTCTTCGTCTTCAAGCTACGGCTGATGCAACACATTTATTATAGGTCCTGAAAAATTCAGCTTGTGTGGAAAAAGTGGGAGGTAAATCGTTTTTTAGGGCGAATATTACATACTACTATTATAAGTATTATTCTGTATTATACTCCAGTCGAGCCGTGAATTTATTTTTGTTTTGTTCGGTACGTTGACGCTTGTTAATTAGCTGCATATAAACTCGTGAGTTTAGTGTACGTAATATTGTTTAGTGTTTTATATTTTTATTTATATACTATTATTCTACTGTCATGGCTAGTAGTTCGCGTTCTGACAATTGCTGTGGGGGCATAAATTCAGTTGACAATATTATTAAAAATAACTTTTCTCTATTGGATCTGAATAAAAAGATTGAAATAAAGAGGTTAGCCGATGCCGGATTTAAAATTAGACCAAACATGTGCCAAGAAAAAGGATGGTCGGTCTTTCACCAAACATTTTAACCCCCGAAATCTTGTGGCGAATGGAATTTCACTTTAAAGCTAGGAAACGACAAGGTCGAAGGGCTAACCATCGACAAAAAGATGTTCAATAACACTTTTTTGCCATCAAACCGATATGTTTTTTAACGTTTTCGAACTTCTCCTGATTTTTTTTTGAACTTTATTGATTTGTAGTTACAATAAACTGTTTTAATGGTTTACCCTTCTGGAATCGATAAGTACCTACTTATTAATTTCTTTTAGTGTGCATCAATTACCATTCAAGAGGGCACCGAATTCATTTTTTAAACGATTTTAACGAGTTTTGGGTAAAAAATGGGCGTGGCACCCCCAAAACTTTCCGCCTTCGGCGGGTAAGCCTCCGGCGGAGCCTGCAGCGGGCATCCCCCTATTCGTACGAAAAAACCTACTTAAATTGCGCACTACCTATTTAAAACCTCACGAGCCGCCACTGATAAAAGCTTGTCGCGAGATTTTCTTGTTTAAATTTCTCGCGACAAGCTTTTATATCATATAAAAATGTTTAATATGTAACAAAAGAATGGGTTTGATTTACTTCAAATTAAATTTTCTTCTTTTTAGTGCATTTAAATAAAAGCTTGTTTTTAAAAATTATTTTTTTACTTTTATTTAATATTTACTTTTTAGTAGGTAGTATGGGATAGCAAAATCACAAATTTAGTAAATATTATATTTTTATTTATAAAACTTTGATTCGTAGTATACAGGGTGTCCGGAAATAGCATCGCCAAATTACAGACGGTGATTCTACATAAGAAAACATGAAACTTTTTTCATATGAACATGGGTCCGAAAATGCATAGTTTCCAAGATACAGGGTGTCAAACTTTTTATAAAAAATCAGTTTTTTTGTTAATATCTTAAATATGGTTTTACTGATTTTATTGAAATTTGGCAGGGTTATCTGTAGTAATAAAGGGCTCATTTAGCCTTAATTAGATTAAAAATATAAAGTCCAGTGGCGTCCCGGAGGGCATCATACCGAATATTATTGACAAAAGAAGTGTGCGCCGCTGACTTTTCCAAACACTTTATATTTTTTTCGTATTAAGCAACTAAAAATACAATATTTTTGATTCTCGAGTTGTTTTCGTATCTTGCGTCGTTTTGGATGAAAAAAGTAAAAACCGGTTTATTACATTTCCAAACTTTTTTGATAAAATCGATATTTTTATTTATATCTTAAATATGTTTTTGCCGATTTTGTTCAAATTTAATAGGGTTATCTGTAGTAATGGGCGGCTCATTTAGCCTTTACTAGATTAAAAATATAATGTCCAGTGGCGTCCCGGGGGCATCATACCGAATATTATTGACAAAGAAATGTGCGCCACTGACTCATTTAAACATTTTATATTTTTTTCGTATTAAGCAGCTGAAAATACAACATTTTTGTTTCTTGAATTGTTTTCGTATCTTGCTTCGTTTTCGAGAAAAAAAATAAAAACCAGTTTATTACATTTCTTTAGGGCACCAAATTCTACATCAAACGCTGTAATAAACTGGTTTTATTTTTTTTCTCGAAAACAAAGCAAGATACGAAAACAATTCAAGAAACAAAAATGTTGTATTTTTAGCTGCTTAATACGAAAAAAATATAAAATGTTTAAATGAGTCAGTGGCGCACATTCCTTTGTCAATAATATTCGGTATGATGCCCCCCGGGACGCCACTGGACATTATATTTTTAATCTAATAAAGGCTAAATGAGCTGCCTATTACTACAGATAACCCTATTAAATTTCAACAAAATCGGTAAAAGCATATTTAAGATATAAATAAAAATATCGATTTTATCAAAAAAGTTTGGAAATGTAATAAACCGGTTTTTACTTTTTTTATCGAAAATGACGCAAGATACGAAGACAATTCAAGAATCAAAAATATTGTATTTTTAGTTGCTTAATACGAAAAAAATATAAAATGTTTGAAAAAGTCAGCGGCGCACACTTTTTTTGTCAATAATATTCGGTATGATGCCCTCCGGGACGCCACTGGACTTTATATTTTTAATCTAATTAAGGCTAAATGAGCCCCTTATTACTACAGATATCCCTGCCAAATTTCAACAAAATCAGTAAAATCATATTTAAGATAATAACAAAAAACTGATTTTTTATAAAAAGTTTGACACCCTGTATCTTAGAAACTATGCATTTTCGGACCCATGTTCATATGTAAAAATGTTCATGTTTTCTTATGTAGAATTACCCCCTGTAATTTGGCGATGCTATTTCCGGACACCCTGTATAATAAAAGCCATTTTGAATCCGCTATTTTGAATTTTTTGATAAAAAAATGTATATTCCTTGTCCCTAAAAATCCCCTAATACCAATTTTAAACGAAATCGGACATTACTTTAAGTAGTGCCCTCACCACTAACCTTTAAAGGGTGGGGGGAAGTGCAAGCAACACCATAGTTTTATATTTTCATTTGAACTACAAACGCATACCAAATTTGAAGTCAATTGGATATGTAGAAGTCAGCTAAAATTGACTTGCAACATTTAACCCAAAATCGGCCATGTTGAATCCGCCATTTTGAATTTTCATAATCTGATAAAAAAATCATATTCCTTGTCCCCAAAAACCCCCATATACCAATTTTAAACGACATCGGACATACTTTAAGTAGTTCCCCCTCCCCTACCCTTGAAAGGGAGGAGGGGAGTGTAAGCAACGCCATAGTTTTATATTTTCATTTGAACTACAAACGCATACCAAATTTGGAGCGAATTGGATATGTAGAAGTCAACTAAAATCAACTTGCAGCATTTAACCCAAAATAGGCCATGTTGAATACGCCATTTTGAATTTTTAAAATCTGAGAGAAAATTCATATTCCTTGTCCCCAAAAACCCTCATATACCAATTTTAAACGAAATCGGATATACTTTAAGTAGTGCCCCCTCCCCTACCCCTAGAAGGGGGGGAGGTGTAAACTTAACAACATTATAATATTGTATTGTCATCGGAACTATAAACGTGTACCAAATTTCAAGTCAATCGGACATATAGAAGTAGTTCTAATTCAGCTTGCAAGATTTGATTACAGACAGACAGACAGACCCACAGGTGAAAATAAATAAAAGCTTGTAAAAAATATATACGCGTCAAACTTATCACCTCGACTTTTTTTGAAGTTGGTTAAAAAATGTTTTACCCGTACCTATAAATTAGAAAAAAAGTTAAAAGCTTAGCACGGCGACATTGTATAAGCAATCCCAAACCTCACATGTCACGATAGTTAATAAAATAAAACATAAATGTGTAAATCTAACGAGAGATACCTAACCTAACAAAATAATATAATCAAAGCAATATATTTTTAAAGAAAATTATGTTAAACTTTATGCATGCTAAAATGTTCTGTTCAAAAAATTTACCGATTTGTCTAGACCCAAAAATATGATGAGACAAAACAAAACTAATATATTCTTACCTGCTTATTCAAGAATTAACAATCACCGTAATAAAGTTGAGACAAATGTTAATAAAATAGTCTTTAAAATAAACTTGAACCCGATCCAGAACACGTACTAAAGCCGATGCTGGCGCTGTCCTGATTGTTTACTGCTAAAATTGGCCAAGTAACATGATGTCACGCTGGACAGGTCGCAGCTCGAAATACTCTTGCGTTCACGGGCGGCAATGCGCTATTGCCAGTTTGTGCACGACTACTGAAGTTATTATGATTGTTTCTCAAAATCACCTTGTATAATTTTATGAAAAAGTGAATGAAAAATGGCAAATCGAACTGGTAGATTATCCATTAAATACTTCAAAGAATGTCGGTAGAGGAAGATTTTTACACAAATATTTTTTTTCTAAAATTAAAAAAAAATCTGAAATTTTCGAAAATTTTAACGACATGGCGATCAACAGTATTATATTTCTAAGATATTCCCAAATTTTCAATGAATTTAACGCTGCCATTTTCCCGTAGCTTTATATACCATTTTCCCAATATAATAGTCACTGAACAATCCTCTTAATATATAAAACTTGAATGTTTTTAGAAAAAAAGGCATGCCTTATAAGGCATCACACTAGTGACTTATGAGTCACGCGTGTGTTATTCTTCTCCTTATATGTATGTATGCATGCATCCAAATAATGACTGTATAACTAAGTAGTAGCTGTTGGATAAAACATTTTTTTCTGCGATCATCCGAAAATGTCAATATTCTCGGCCCGTTAATAGGACACAAAACTTTGCTATTCTGGTATTTTTAATGGTCGCTAGAAAGTCGCACATAACAGCACGGGAATATGACTTTCCACGACCTTGCCCAAAGTGACACTTTTCTGCACGCAGTTTGAAAAAGTAAAATTACTACAAAATCTCATAGGTGAGAAAAATTTGTATGTATTTTAGTACCCGTAGACTACTTCATGCAACGCAACGTGAGAAACCGTTTGCAAATCGCAGTTTATTCTCTTTGCCTAAATTTCTCCGTAGTCTCCGATATTTCAGGTAAAGAAAACCTAAGGGTAAAAGTAAAAGCATGCTAGTTTTTGAGCTTAATATACATTTTATTAAATTTGCCTTTAAAATGTTTATTATTTTTGCCAATTTTGGTGCTTACAAGTATTATAAACTATCCTGTTTTAATCCATGTTTATTAAACATTTTTCAATTTAACCACCCTCGTAACTCTTCAAATAACAAAGAGGCCAATATATACAAGAATTCTGATGCAAGATCAATCAAAATAACAATCAAAGTAGACTTCACAGGTCTTGTCCCATATTTTGATGTTATCACGATGTTGGAGTTTTAAACTTGTCACAGTAAGAATTTCAACATTTTTGAAAGTTTTTACTTGAAAAGGAAGTGATATTCCAATGGATTCGTTTGATGAAGAGCTTCCAGAAACATGCTAAGGCTAAAATAAAAAATAAACTATTTTAAATTTACTTTGATTTTATTTTAGTATGCGGTCGTAGAAAAATTTACGTTCCTAACTCATGTTCGTATTCTGTGAAAAGTATTGATAAATAATATACTGACCTCTTAATCTAATTAGATTGTCCATAAGTATAGGCTACTTAATACCTTACATCGTATTGTAAGTGCCAACAACAGCCTGTATTGCAAAACATCTTTTTAAGACTATTATCAACGGGACATTATCATCTATATAAAAGTGATGAATATCATGTGGATGGATGAGTGAGTCAAATGTGTAAACGTCCCTGGTATCCAGCAATAGGAGACTATAGAGATTAGCCATGACTGTTTAGTTGATATTTCAAAATACAAGATTCGGCCCACGTTGACATGACTACCAGAAGAACTTTTAAAGCATTTATTATAGAGTAAAATTAAAAATATTGATATAAATCGAGTAAACCTATTAGCAGTAGGACTCCATTAGAAATTACGAATTTAGATGATGGACAAATACCAAGAGAAAAAGGATGAGTGCCTATACAATATGAACTTAGCAATTGTGGCAAAATGGCAAGGTAGTGATGATACCCTTCAATATGTCTATAACTGGCGTTCATACTTGAATTAAATTAGATCAACAACAATATGTCCTGGCATGACCACGTTGCTAACATCGCAAAGTCGGCCTCCCAGAAGCTTGGTGCGCTATTTCGTAACAAAAGACTGTATACACCGCAGCAGTTTTTCTTGCGCTACAAAGGGCAAATAAGACCGTGCTTAGAATATTGCCCACACATCTGGGGTGCCGCACCGAAGCACACCCTAAAGCTGCTGGATTCCATTCAGAAGAGAGTTGTGCGTCTCGTCGGCGAGCCGGAGTTGACCCGGAATCTTGAACACCGCAGACATGTGGACGAGATATCCCTGTTTTACAGATACTTTCACGGCAGATGTTTTCACGATGGCCCGCCTCATCCCGCCCATGGCAACGCCTGTCAGACAGTCGCAACAAACGGCAGGATGGCAACAGTTCGTCGTACAACTGGAAACACCTAGAACATCGCTTTACAAGAACTCCTTTGTCTGGCGCACTGCATCACTGTGTAACTCACGCCCAGGACATCTGTTTCCCCCCTAATTACAACCTGCAACTATTCAAGAACCGTGTCAATCAACATCTTCGCTCACACACCGCTTGTCGAGCGCCATAGGATCTCCCTTTAGTGTGTGTGCCACTGCCATAAAGAAAAGATCATCTGAAGAAATAATTAAGAAACCTCGAGGCCTGATGGTATTACGTTTTTTATTTCCAGATTTTCCCAAACAGGTTTCAATTATGAGAAAATTATTCTCCTTCCAGTTGAATGTCAGAAAGTTATGCTGATAGCTTCTTGAGGATTTTATTTTCATTGAAAACGTAACTCAACAATGTTTTATTGGTGTTATGCGCACTGAATAAGTGAAAATTTACGAAACATTTCAATTTTACCAATGAATAAGCCCTCATACAATAAGTAGTTTGGCACCCGAAGATTTCCCTCATAAGAGCCCTAAGAAAATGATAGATTTTCTTTTTACATTTGTAATGAATATTTATGTAACTTCACTGGGCTTGTCCAATGAGAATATAATTTGTAGTAACGCTATATTAATCATGAACAAAACACAGGTACAATATTTTAGTATAAGCACAGGACCGGTTCCATTGGAGGCGGGTTAGTGCTCTGCAGATAGGATCCAAATAACGAAATTGCCCAAAAACCAACAATAATTACAATCGTTATCTACAACCATTTAATTAGAGTTCTCATAAAATGTAATTATGAATTCGTAAATAGGCAAGCAGAAAGCAGCAACTACGGAAACAACATAGGTATGTATATATGTTGACGTCTTGGTTGACATAAATGTTAAACTTCCGCTTTTTAGTTAAGTATTCTGTGTGTCTAAGGACGGCTGTAGATAAAGTGCAGTATTTGACTCACGTATAATGAACCATAATAAGCTCTGATGATTCTAAAACGCGCCGCAAGCGGCTCGTGTTATAATCTTCCTCGTTTATTATGTATGGCCCACATTATACTTACATTCGTGAAATAACATACTAGTAATTAAATCCAAGACCATTACGGTTTAGGACTGATAATTTACTGCATAGTAGGACCAAATGCAAAATACCACCCTTGTTCTCTAACCTTCGCGCACATTAAGCGTCACAGGCGAAACATATGTTTTTCCAGGACACAACACATCGCCGGATTTTAAAAGTTCGTTCTTCTTCTTAGTCACTAGTCGTTCAACTTTGGAGATGAGCCCTTCCCAGTTATAAATAACGGTTCCTATTTTACGTAAGGTGTTCCAGTGCATCCCAAAATCGTCATCCTATCTTATTTAGGCTCATCCTTTCTTTCTACATACAATATACAAATAATAAATTTGTTATTCATGACGTTTCGCCTGGTTACAATAGACTTTTCAAATCATATTACAAAAGTATGACACCCTGATAAAATGCCAGCTCTCACTATTTTAACGTCTCTCTGCCACCGAGTAGTTCTACTCGGTGTCTCTGCATAGTTGATTTTTTCCATTGGAAAGATGGAAAATCAGTTTCATAACACCACTATTTAACATGCAATTTTTGTTACTATAATAACCAAACGTTAAGTTGCTGATCTGGACCCGTATTCTCAAGTTATTGGAACAACTCTCACGTATATAGGAAGAAGAGGTTTATTAGAGATGTAAACTTATATACTATTATACGGAGTGATTACTATATAGATCCAGTAGATGGGCTTAGTTTTTTGTTTCAAAATTAAATAGAAATATCATACAATAACAACATCCTCCTCTGTTTGATCCATTGCACAAACTAATTGGCTGGCACAAGACCGCATGGTCTGGCATAGTATAAGAGCATGGTTCATTAGATGGAATGGAAGTGATCATGACATGGGGTGACCAGCATACAGTGGAACATAGTTTCGCATGTGAAAATCGGTTATAGCAGTGTCACCGTTATTGCTGCGTTGTGCCGCGCCGCGCCGGCGCCGGTGCCATGCTCTCAGTAGAGGTTGATGCCTTATCTATATCTAATGATGCCGTCGTTGCCGTATGCCGAACATTTTGAGTGCATCACAATGAAAAGAAATATTCGAAGAAATGCGTCAAAATAAACGCCACGGGTACTCAGACAAAATCGTATGCAACGAGCTTTTCTAAGATGAATATTATCGATTATGATGATAAACAATAACTACTTTCAATGGATTAAAATATTTTCATCCGTCATAAAGTAAAAAATCTTCTGATGCTTTAAATATATCTCTACCAACGTTAGCAGCACCATTGGTTCACGAACCAATAAGGGTCATTCATTCCACTATCAATACCATGTTTCTACACACCTTATAAACTAGGTACAACTGTACGGCTGTACCAGCTTTGTTTCCAGTAGTTCTCAAAGTGCTATTTTATTTGTTTGTTTAAGAGTGTGTTAATTATCTTTGACATTCTTGTTTTATTTGTACGTTTGAAATTTCCCAATACATGTTACTAAATTGAAAATGTTTATTTATATTTGTAATAAATAAATAAAGGGATGATGGCTAGTTGTTACGCATTTCGGTTTCTAATCTTATGATATATATTACATGAAAAAGTATTTTTTTTAACTATGAAATGCAAAAGACTATAATTTTACCCATGGTAAAGAACCAACGGGACACTGAATAATTGAACATAGGTGATCAATTGTCCAAGTCCGGCCTTGTATAAGTAATTTGCGAGGCAATTTGATTAAGATCTTTGGCAGCGATTAATATACTTTTAATTTCACCAGAGCTATCAGTAGGTATTGTCAAGTGATTTAAATGATGATTTACCCTTGGTAACATGTGACAGTGTAGAAACTATTATAGCAATAAGCCAGTAATATAAACACAGAATAATTCAATTTTGATATTAAATAGATATATAGATATAAATAGTTTTACAGCAGGCTAAATCGAAGACAAATGCATAAAATACAAGGACTATTTTATTTTTTGCTAGTAGTGTTTCAAATAAAATGTCAAAGTAAGTAGCTTATCAATTAAAAAATAACGTATTTAACCACTAAAGGCAATTAATTATGTTCAAGTAATTGGGATTTTAAATGTGTCACAATACTAATGTCTTATTGGCATTGGTACATTTACTTGATTAAAGTGGCTGATTATCTGCTAATCAGAGTATCTAATCTTATAAAGAGCTATTAAAAGGGCAATTTTTTTTAGAAATTCGCAATAATGGCATGTTCGTCCTTATTTTTCTGAATTCAAGAGCACTTTTTACTATATATGTCGTAGTCACAAAACAAAAACCGCCGTTTTATCACATGCTTAGACACTTTATACAACGCGGCCACATTCTAAAATAATCGATTATTTTGCGTTATTTCACAATCTGGTTATCGTTTTCAAGAATTTTATAAACTGACCGATCAAGTAATAGCCACATTCTCAATCTGAAATTAATTTACGAAAGAATAAAGCCCAAAGTGCTTTCCACGTTTTTATTGGTCGACAAGGATCACGTGTGATTGTGGGTTTTTGAAAAGTAATAAGAATTTGTATTGTAACTACGACATAAACACAAAATTCTTAATTGAATTTTAAAATTAAATATAAATAACTTCATAGCAGATATATAATATTCTGTTGAAGAAAAATTCATAAAATTCAAAGCCTCTTCTTTTTATTGCTAATAGTGTTTCAAATAAAATATCAAAGTAAATGATATTTTATTTTTAAAATGTGCTCATAAAGATTCCTGTACTATTATTGACATATACAATTAAAAACAATTTATTTTAAATGATAAAGTTATTATAGGGCAAATCGTCAGGAGGAAACTGGGGAAGATTTTTTATTATTTTTAAAGGGAAAAATGTATTTCTTTTATCATGCAAATCATCATCAAACCAACCGATCATTAGACATTTTTTTATCATAGCGTGAAAAGGAAATGTTTCCCAATTAATTCTGAAAAAACATTAATCAAATATATAGTTAACTTATTAGAATCATATTTTTATAAATTAAACATACTCCAAACAATTGAATAAGAGATATAAGTATTAAACTTATCCAATTTTTTTTTGGTAAGATTAAGATTTCATATCTTTATACATAGGCTCAGCCTCAATTTTTTGTTTCATATCAAAAATCAGACCTTGATGATCAGATAAACAAAGATCATCGGTATTAGTAGCAAAGCTTCCAGGTGATAATTTTGTAAGTATATTCTCAATACATGTCTCTGAGTTAGGAGTAATTCTGGTAAAATCAGATATTGTTGCCTGTAAACCATATGAGGTAATATTAAGATGAGTCAGATCAGTAAGATTGTTACTTTCGAATCTAAATTGATGTTAAAAACACTCAAAATAGCGAGCCTGTTGGAAATAGTAATCAAGTAATTTAAGACTTCCTCAAAGAATTCAATAAATCGATTAAAATTGACTAGACAAGAAACAAGCAGATGATCACAGTACTTGTTGCCTCATGGAAAGCTCGGCATAAACTAGAATGGGTAAATTGTGTGGACAGTTGTTTACGTTTTCAACTTTAAAAATCAATTTCTTACTAAAGTTTTTCGTCTAGAAATTGTATGTGATAGTTATGAAACATGAAACATTGGTTTCTTGTCTGTTTACATAATAGTAAAAGTATTTCTACGAAGTTCGAGTGTTCACTGAAATATTGCGTAAAATCAAAACCTAACACCAAAATGTCGGCTGCATGCGAGAAATGTTCAAAAAACTGTATTTTTAAAGAGGAAAAAAATGAAGAAGTTTTTGATTGCCCATGCGATTTTTGCAGAAAGGTCCTTTCTAAGAGCTGTACTGGGATTAGTTGAGATAAGATGTTTGCTTTTGTCTACTCGGAACATGTCTTATTTTTACGGAGACTGTTTACCAGGGATAAAAACGCATTAAGCTTAAACGTTGTTTGAATAAAGGAGTATCAAACAACGGCTTAAATAATCGCGTGTCTGCGCTGGAAAATGCATTAAGCAAAGTAAAAATAGCCAACACTCAGAAGATAGACGAATTCGAGAAACAAATCCGTGGTATAAGCGATGAGGTTTAGAATTTCCAAACCCTTTTTTAAGACATAAAAAGGATCTTAGCGATATTAAACAGACCACATCCAGCTTCAGGAGGTGTCAGAGCGACAAGAGAGGTCTTGTAATTTGATGTTGTTCATTTACCCGCAAGCCAGTAAAGAGGTTGATTTATCCAAGGCTAAAATTAACTGACTTGATTAATTCACATATAAATATTATAAGTGCTTTGAGAATTGGAAAAATATTCAAAAATGGCCACCGATCCTTGCGACTCACTCTTGAGTCTGCTGAAATTATTGTTGAGGCACTAAGGGGCAAAAAGATAACCGTATATTCTTGGGAGCTGACTTGATAACTAAATAGCGCACAGGTTGAATGCTCTTAATAGTATATTATGATATAAGTGTATAAGAGGGCCTTTAAAGCACGCGCGACATATTTCAAAACATGACGCGCAGCGGAGTGTTTTGTAAGTCGCAAGGGCTTTAAAGGCCTCTTATACACGTATATCATATGCTATTTTTTATTACGAATGCATCATAATCTTAAAAATGTTTTAAATATTAAACTTAAGGGATATATTGACGATATATTAATCTGTCACATTTGACATGATCAAATGTTTCTATAGCAACATTTAAAAAAGTAGGCGCATCATAAACATCATTTTAAGCACGCTGCAGCGTGCGATAATCGTTGATTATGATGCATGCGTAATAAAAAAATTAGTTAAAGGAGTGACGGCGAAATGGAGAATCCGATCTTATTCTAAAGTATGTGAATAGGGCACCTAAACTGGTAAAAAAAAAACTAAATAAATCTTTCCAATTAAAATCATCAACTAGTTCATGTTCGTGTACTTCCAGAATGTTAAGAGTCTGCGTAGAAAGTTTCAATCCTTTTTGAAAATATCTCATACTGTCAACACGACATTTTAGTCTAACCACCATGTTTTTTTTTATAGTAAGTTCATACGATTCACCAAAAAATGAGGTAAGGTGAAAGCGGTTTAGCAAACCTCCAAACTGATTACCAGAAACCTGCAAACATAAATACTCTTAAATAATTATCAAATTTTTAATTTTATTTAGGTCAAAGTTAGGTTACCTTACAGTATCCAAATATGGCAGATGGCTATTGTTCTCGACTCATAAGCAAAGTAAAAGTAGACAAACGACTCTTTACTTTCGTTACAAAATCTTCGATAAGTAGTTTTTGTGTCGAAAATCACGAAAATGTCATCCACATACCTGTACCATACTCTTGGAAATTAGTCGAACTTTTGACTGATTTCATTTTCAAGTCCGATGAAAAGAAAAGATTAGGTAGCAACGGTGATAAAGGGTAGCTCCTTGCCATGCCTTCAAGTTGTTGGTAATAGTATCGTTATATTGAAAATAATTTTGATCCATGCAAAGTTTGGTTAAAGTTAAATATTCTTGTGCGATTTCGTTATCAAAAAGATTCATCTCAAGTGATCCACCAGGGTATTGAGTTTTTAAGTTTCTTATTGACGTATGACATTTTTTGGCGAAATTCGTATCAATTACTAAAATATTTTTCTCTGAAACTCGTACCATTCTTCGTATTAAATATTTGCTAATCTAAATGTTAGTCTGTATGCTTCTAATTCAAACTAATTAGATGTCATTAACAAAATTAAGGGAACGAATCTTCAGAAATTTTAAAATTTTATTCTTATTTGATGTTAGTTCATTGTTCCCTAGTGTAAAGTCTTTACGAAGTCAATTGAAAAAGTTGGGACTCTTAATTTCATGTCGGCACGTTTGTTCTCAAGTTATAATTAGAAATTATTAAGAGTCTCAACTTTTTCAATTGACTTCGTAAAGACTTTACCAATCCCACAGATCTTGAAATACTTTGGTGAATTACTTGATATCAATAGTTTTGGATCAAAATTAGAGTTCGATTATTTTCCAAGGGCATGGTACAGCAAAAGTAGTTACTATTGGGTATTCGGTCTGTAAGTTCAATGATTAACTTATTTAATTCTAAAATCCTCATTTATTTATGACATAATCAGGAGGTAATTTCTAAAATTCAACATCAATAAACAAGAAAAAATATTATATTATATTATATTTCAAATACAACTTACAAGTAGTAAGTAGAATTCAAAATTACAAGATTGAATCACAGAGCAAACGAATATATTAATTTGCTTCGTACAATTTACAGAGCCACACTAAGCATTATCTAGATCTAACATATTATCTATTCATAGTACGTCGACATGTGGAAAAACATTGGGCATCTTTTTGGCTAATAAAATTGGAATCATTGCATATATACAGGATACGGACAAATTAACAACACAAACAGAATGAGTATTCAATAAGGCAAAGAACTATTTCATTATACTGCAATAGATGGTGCTAAGTTGCTTTGTTTATATATGCCATTTAATATTACTGAAATTATTTACAAATATTATTTTGGTGTACGGAAGTTTTTGAAGTGGTTCCCTCGGTGCAAAATAGCTGCTGTTCAATATCTTAGCATAAGCAGAAATGTATATTAATAAGATCATTTGGTGTTGTTCGTCCAAATCAATACAATTGTTCTAGTTAAGTCCAAAGTAAATTTCAGAATCTTTTAACAAACATATATAATGTTCTATGCTCTTATATAATTTATCTACAAGTAGTTATTAAAAAGAAAAACGTTCAAGAATGACAATAATTTAAGAACATTTTTCTAGCATCTTCCGAAACAGCTGAGAATGAAATTTCTGCCGAGGTACCATCAGACAACGAGTCTTCGTCTACCACTTTTGAACCTACAACTAATTCAACAATAGAAGAAGAAGTGACAGAAGAATTTATTACTCCAGATTCTATCAGTGAGTCATCAGATGTAAGTAGCGTCACAGAGTACATTACAACCACTGCTGAGGAAGATATTTTAACTACAAATGTGGAAAACGGACTTGAGGAAACGGAACCAAGGACTACAGAAGTATTAATCACGTCAAATATACCCAACAGTTTATCTCCAGAAACTACCTCACAAAATATTGAGTTTTCCAATACAGATACAGAATCCTCACCTATCACCACTACACTAATACCAGGTAATAGTTCCCCAACTATTATTATTTCTCTTCCTACACTGAGGCCTAGTATGGTTACCGAACAAAGCAGCACAACCGCTTCAGCTAGTGTATGCCAAGAAAATGAAGTTTACTCCTGCTTGCCATTGTGTCCCAGAACATGTAATAATCCACTGTCTAAACTAATCTGTAGGCCTATTCCTAGTCATATTAGCCTATGCCGCAGAGGCTGCACTTGCAAAACGGGATACCTTTTTGAAAAAATGATACGAAAATGTGTGAAGGAATGCCCAGCAAAGCAACCTTTATAAGAGGTTCATAAGCCAGTAAATGTAAAAATTCTGTTAGACGCAAAGATTCACTATCAATACCGAATATAAATTAAATCAAGCAAATGTAAGTGCCTTAAAATAAATTAGATAAAAACAATGCTGCATCATCTTTTTTTAGCTTGGGTCACAGCTTAACAGTAAGTTATAAAGTAGTTAAGCTAATAACGTAGTTACTTTTCTGATACCTATCTAATAACTTTATTTGAGCTACTTTATAAATTGAATTGAAACTGCATAAAAACCATCAAATTGGCACTTTCTTCGTCAGTGAAGCGCACCTATTTTGTATGTCAGTATTAGATAAAAAGTTGATAGGAATAGTATATTGCAGTATTAGGAATAAAGGTGATGTTTAAATTAATAAATGCTATTTTTTTCCTCAAACGATAAAATATTAGATAAACTTAAAAATACTAGTTCTTTATTAATACCTAGCGGCAGCAAAAGTACTTTTACTGTCATTAGCAACGGACAGCAGAAAACTTTTTCTGCAGCTAAGCTTTCTTATCAGTACCTATATAGTGCAGATGTGGTTTCTCAATAAGTGCGCCCGTGCGCGCGCACTGCCTGCGAAATTAAATAGAAAAATAGAATCTCCTTTCGTACATACAATTCAACATAAACTAACTATAATTTGCGAATTTACATATTTTTGAATCTCCGCTGGCCGCAGAATGCATTGTGAGCGAAATCGAGGGGAATCGAGGCTACGATCGAAACGCTGAGCGTCCGACGACGGCGACGGCCTCCGCCCGTAATCACATCTAGTCTAAATCTGCCGTGCGCTAGTGTTCGGCAATCTAGTTAGATGTATTTTCGTCATGCAAATAGGTCGGGAATGTTCGGAAAATCACGAGAAGTGAAAGCCCATCCGTGCGCTATTCAGATCCACACTTTCTAGCTTAATTTAATAATAATATGCAATACTTGCGTTTATTACGGTTTACTCGAGTCCAGCGTTTTATAGGGTGCCGAGGTGAGTTTTTAGATTATTATTCTTTTTTTGGCTAGTTGTAATTGAAATTTAGCCATTAGAGAAATAATATAGTGACGATGCTGGCGCGTTTCTTTTAATTAAACTTAGTTAAGCATTAGTTTTATCGAGAATTTTGTGGATAAGTGAATGTGTTCTATGATAAACTAAGTAGATAATTCCGAATACTTTGCAACACGTTTTTCTGATTGAGTTCAAAATGAAAGTAAAGTTTTTTTTCAATTAATTAAAAAGGAACTTAGCCCCGGAGAGTTGTATTGCAAATGCCCGGCCCCTGTTGTGGGGTCGTTTGAGCGCCACCCGTTCTAGCCAACTAAACGGAAAAAGCTCTGCTGGTGTTGTGCAGGGTAGCTAGGTCGGCTCATTAAATCAACCGGTACTTAATTTCAAACCAAGAAGAAAACGAAAATATAGGCTGGCTCATTAAATCAATAATTAATCAATTAACTTAACTTATCAAGAAAGCACACTCTAAAATTTTAAGGAACAATATAGTTAGTTATTTAAAAACACAGCAACAATCTATTTGGAGTAAAATGATAGATGGAAATGCGATTAGTTAAGACAAAAGAATGTCAAATGACTATTAAAGTAATTGATGAAATAAACAGAGCACAATATGGAGATTGTGCGGAGACCAATTCAGTTGTTAATACTCGGTTCTGTATGCCTTACCACTAAATGCACTAAATACTACTAACCGAAGTGATCACTTGATGTCAACTAAGCTAATTATTACATCTACGTATGCGTGCGCTAATAGCTGCACCGATTTGTAGCGATAATAATATGTAGCAATGAACGGCCACAATAATTAAATCAAATGACTCGATAAATTGATAAAAAAGAATAAAATTAGAGTAAAGCTATTGAAAGCTTGGCTATCAATGCCTGACTTATATTATAAAGAAAGAAAATTCAGAGCGGTTATGTTACTCGATAAATGAATGAAAGGAATAAAATTATAGAAACTGTTTCAAAGCTCGACTGTCAATGCTTGATTTATATTAAAGAGAAAGAAAATTCAGAGCGATTAATAATAATAAATGAATAAATAAACTTAAGCTTCTGTACGATACCACTTAGATCCGCCGAACTCTGGTAAAGGTGCCGAGCACCTGTTGGTACTGCTAGGGCACTGGCCCTGAGGGAAAACTAGCCGAGGTCTCGAAAGCTCCGTATTAGGATTGGCTCTAGTGTAGCCTGGTAGTTGAAGTGGTGGCTCTCTAGTAACCCCTGCTGTTGGCCTGCTCGTACGAGTTGTGGCCCTCCAACAATGCTGTGGCCCGCCAGGAAAAGCCCTGAAATAACCCAGTGCGCATTAGACGAAGCCCCCTTACTTTAATAAAAACCATAACTCCCCCTTGCATAGATGTATCTTCTTTATAAAACAAATTCCCCCAGAAAAAAAAACCATGGTCTTGCAATGCCCATTAGCAAATAAAAGAGATACTAAGGATCAGACAACTTGAATATAAAAAAAGATAGGGATGAATCACCCCTAAAGGAAAATATAAACTTCCCCATACGATCAAAACTCAAGTTACATTAAAATAAAAATTCAGATTTGATAAAATGGAGTAGATAAGATAACGTATAGGACGCAAAGCAAATGGCGGTATAAGCACAAAAAAAATGTAACATAGATAAAGCAATTAAATCATTAATTTAGGCCAAACTAGAGCAATAATTACCTCGTTAGTGTGTGTGAGGGCTAGGGAAATTCGACGGTCTCGGTCTTATCTGACGAACGTGGAAAGCCTCTAGAAATAATGGTGAAAAAATCCGTTAGCGACATGGCGTCCACGCGCTTCACAGGCAATACAAAAAGAAATCCAGAGAAAATGCTTACCTAATACAGCAGTATTCAGATCCCAATTAATCGGTCGTGTCAAAACACAAACAGAAAATCAACACAATATATCCCCAAAGAAAGGGTAGAATTGAATCACAATAAAATGTTGTCTCTACGACTGCACTATGAGCAAACCTTTTCTTCGCCTCGATGGGTATTTTAGAAGGAACGGCCACATTATTTTAGAAGTTTTCAGTCAATTTGTCTTTTTCAGTTCTGCGAAATTACAGGGGGGGGGGGGGAATTTGTAGGGCGGAGAACTGCCGTATCGTATTCTAACGATTCGATACGAGGAATAATTAACAACTTAGTTCTCGTTTATTATGGTTGTAAAACGACTTCGGAAGCCACAATTAATTCACCGAAATTGAATGATTCAAGAAATACCAGGGAATATTCCCTAACAAAACGATAAACTTTTAAAAATTTAAATCGACAGCTGGCGTTTACAAAAAATGGTACATTCCTATTACTCGCTCGAATGTTACAAAAACTACAGCCTGCCGTGTGAATATATTTAGAAGCAGAGGTCCCAAAACAATCTAACGATCTTCAGAAATGACGGCCGGCAATTGGTGTTCCGCAACCAAGGGGTTCCCAAAAGGTTATGGAATATTCACCCCGTCAGTAAAATATGGATCGACAAATCTACTGCAGCGTATTTATGGGTTTTATTAACAGAATTCTTAAAAATATAAAACGGTTTTCTGGCTGTTCCACGATAATGTATTATAAATCAAGCCAAGCTATTCTAATAATAATGTGCATCGCTTATCAACTAAAGTAAATAGTCACAACGTTATAAAAGCTAATACAAATATATCGTTAACCCATACTTAGAATATAGTTAATTTATAATAAGAAAAGCGACAATTTCAAGCGAATTGTTAGCAAATCAAATCAATAAATTTAGAATTAATAAACCGATGAGTACAAAATACAGCATTTTTTTTTCCTAAATGCTAAATGAAATTTTAAAAATATTTGACATTGGCAAAATCGAACTGTTACAACTTTGAACCATTTTATTTTTGTTTAGTGTTTAATAAAAATTTACGCAAATTACTTTGTTAAAATGAATTCGGTGGCATATATTTAAAAAACAGACCTCTAAATTTAAAAAAACACGAAAATTCTCCTAAGCATAAACACAATCTGGTGAGTTTTTAGTTATTAGGAAACGTAAATACCGCGTCTTGTTTAAGTAAGGCTTATACCTGTTTCAAAAATTATACACATTAAAATTACGTGTCCCACACACGTAACCTTCCTCTCCGTGGACATAATGAAAAGAGTAATTCGGTTAACAAAGGAGTGTGTTTAGAACTAGTAGATTATAGTAGAAAGATTGATTCGGTTTTAGATAAACATCTAAGTGAATCGCGCGTTTGTTGCAATGTATGTTTAAAGTATGCAGAGAACACAATTTGCAAGACATTGAAAAAAGTTCTTTTCTTGCAGTAATGCCTGACGACACCACCGATATTTCAACACAGTGTCAAATGGTGTTTTTCTTTTTCCTGGCGTTTTTATAAACATAAAATGAAAGTGTGTGTGTGTGATGAAAAATTTATTTTAGCCAAAAACATGCGAATGGAATTTCACTTTACAAGCTAGGAAACGGCAAGGTCGAGGTGCTAACCATCGATAAAAATATGTACAATAACCCTTTTTGCCATCAAACTGATATATTTTTTAACGTTTTCGAAATTCTCATGAATTTTTTTCGAATTTTATTGATTTGTAGTTACGATAAACTGTTTTAATGGTTTACTCTTCTGGAATCGGTAAGTACCTACTTATTAATTTCTTTAAGTGCGCAACAGACGCCATTCAAGAGGGCGCCGAATCCTTGTTTTTTAACGATTTTGCCGACTTTTGGGTAAAAATTGGGCGTGGCACCCCCAAAATTTTCCATCCTTTGGCCGGTAAGCCTCCGGCGCCGGCAGCGACTGCGGCGAGCTTTTTGATGGAAGCAATAAAATGCCTTCTCCCCCTGCGCCCTCCCACTTTATAAACTTACTGATATAGTGGAACTTTCACTTGCTTATCGAATATCAAAAGTTATGTTTTTCTGACGTTTGAAGAAAAAAAAAACACTTACCCCTTTGTTATTCATTATTATTCACTTGGGAATTTGATGAATAGCCAGAATTCGCTATCCAAATTTTTGGAGCTTAAATCCGAATTTAGCATTATTATGTGATAAAACGACAGGTAAAATGCAATTTGCACCCTCTTATATATTATGCTATAGGATTAGCACAATACGATTTGTAAATTAATAAATTACACATTCTTTTCTTTATCATGATGGGCATATTTCACCCATATATCATTGTCGTTTACATCATCAACCATTTCCCTTATATTTCCTAGAGCGAAATCACTGTCAGTTGGGGATTGATTATGGTTTCTCAGTTTTTTTCTTGATGGAAGCCCAAATCATTTCGATAGAATTAAATACACAGTAATAGGGGGTAAAAGTATGACCATGAGCGACGTATATGTAATTTGTCGTTTACCTAATACTTATTTATTAAAGCTTCAAACAGGCAACACCTTTTTGTAACATCCTCTTGGTAAAAGTTTTCTACCTACTGTTGTTGGAAACTTTGTTATGTAGACGAGAATGGTTATGATGTATGGTCAATGATAATGACGAAATTTGTGGAACTATTCGCCAATAAGTGTTCCGTAAACCACTTTTCAAATAAACTTAGGGTCTTCATGATAGTCAACCGAGGACTCCTTGATGTTTTTGGTCGACAATAAAAAAGTATTAGCAACAAAACCTTTATCACTTCCTGCATGCAATATAACAACCCGTTTGCTGCCAGAATAAGGTCCGTTTAAACTATTACTATCATGTACCTAATCATAATCAACATCATCGTATTTCAACTCAAGTTTCGCCAAGATACACTAACGCTATCTACATTTTGCATGACGAAGTTTCTGATTTTTCAATAAGTATTACTGTCAATACGTTAAGATATCTGGCGATCTCATTACAACCATCCTTTTATCAAGTATCGAGTTATTTAGCCGAAATCTAGTATAAGATATAGTATTTTAAGACATTAAGCAAAAGTGTCCAGAGATTTATAGCAACTAGCTCGGCACTGTCATGTCAAACCAAATAGTCGGCAGTCGCGAATCTCGGCTACCAATGCAGGTGTTTACAATCCACCAGACATTTTCAGACATATTTTCTTTGAGTGCTCCGTAATATCAAATCAAATCAAAATGGTTTATTTCCATAGACAAATGTTACAATGCATCGGACTTGTCAATTAAGATGGACCACAATAATACTACTTAAAAAACATATAGAATAAACTAAAACCTAGTTAAAGTTACAATTAAAAAACTCAGTCAAATTATAAAATGGATAGTCAGCTAGCAGAATCTTAAGAGCCCTTCTACAAAATGGAAGTGTTGTATCACTCCTAACACCTTCTGGCAGGTGATTGAAAATTTTTAGTGAGGTAATTACAGGACCATCCCGCACCTGAGACAATCGAGCCAAAGGAATACACAATTTATCCACGCTTCGAGTTCTGTAGTAATTAATGTCGCCAAATTTTGAATAGTTACTACAATTCTTAAATATTTGACATGCACATTGGAGAATACAAATATTTATGACCGTTGGAATTTTTTCATTCTTAAAGGATTCACGACATGATTCCCTTCGCGGATAATGCGTTTCTGACTTAACAAAACCCGTTGTATAGTGCAAGAGTTGCCCCAGGCGGACAAGCCGTAGGCCAGAGTAGAATGTACTGCTGCATAGTAAAAGGATTTAAGGGTAAAAGCATCCACAAGATCTCGGAGCTGGAGAATGGCATAGTTCCCACGAGACAATTTACTGCACACTGAATCCACCTGATCACCCCAAGACAGATCTCTATCAAGTACAATTCCCAAAAATTTGGAGGAGTCCTGCTGAATTAAGTTAGTTGATCCCTCTCTTAGCAGTAGGCTTCTATCCTGAACCACTCGTACTGGGGTAAATACAATAAAATTGGTCTTTAAGCCATTCAAACAAAGACCATTCTTCTGGCACGTCTGAAATTTCAGCTATACATTTGCTGCCCTGCAAGTGAAGAGTTTCATAGTCACTTCCTGTGACAAGGGCAGACGTATCATCAGCAAAAAGAGTAATATAGCTGTCATCAACCAAGAGGGGCAAGTCGTTAATGAATAACAAAAAGAGAATTGGTCCAAGAACACGCCCCTGTGGAACACCAGTTACAACATCCACCCAATCAGATACCACCACCCGATCTCCAACCCTCAGTCTGACAACCTGGGTCCTAGCTGACAAATATGATTCCAGCCACCTGTAGGCTGGGCCTCTTATTCCGTAGTGAAAAACCTTATTTAGAAGTATGGTGTAGTCAATGGTATCAAACGCCTTAGTAAAATCGAAAAAATGCACACAGATTTTAATTTTGAATCAAAATTATTCAAAATTTTAGTATAAAGGGAGATTATGGCATCCGTTGTAGAGAGTCCAGCTCTGAACCCGAACTGGTGGCATGACAGGATGTTAAAAGCATCCAAAAAAGAGATAAGTCTTCTCTTGAAAGATTTTTCGAAGATCTTTGAAAATACAGACATTGCGATGGGCATGTAGTTGTCAACCAGCGAAGTTTCACCCTTCTTGTGTAATGGTATCCCAATGGCTGCTTTAAGCTCTCTTGGAAAATATCCGAATATTAAGGAGATAGGTCAAAACAGAAAGAACACTAACAGCACACTCGCACAATAGGGTACAGGGAATCTCATCGGCGCCAGAGGATTTCTTTTTTGAGACAGATTTAATAATCTCAAGGGTTTCACTTTCAGTAAGAGGAGATAAGAAAATATATTGAGGTATTTCGTTGCCAGGCATATTTGCACTTGCAGGTGCATGAAAATTGCCTATCACTCCAGCTACTGAGGCTATAAAAAAGCAATTAAAGGTGTTTGCAACAGGAACAGATTTCGACTTGCGCTTCAAGAAATTTGTAGATGAATTAATGATATCCCATGCGGTTCGCATGATATTTGGGGAAGTCAGTATTTTTTGCGAATTAAAAGTTTTCTTTCAGTGGCAATATTCTCCCTGTGAGCCTCCAATCTTCTTTTATATGACAAAAGCATTTCAAGGTTATTGAGAGATTTCAGTTGGCTATGAAGAAGTCTTAATTGTTTACCTTCATTAATAATTGAGGGCGTTATTCACGGAGTGGACACTCTTTTAGTGGATCTGCGTTTAGTAACATGTTAAAAAGAATGTAAAATGTATAAAAAAAATGTAAATTTATCTTCCAAGTTCAGTGTCACCATAGCAGATAGCCAATTTTCTTTAAGCAGTTGGAGGGAGGTTAAAATAATTAATGTTTATCTGAGAGAAAGATCTAGCACTCGCAGTACAAAAATCGACTTGACCAACACTACCATGGTCACCTAAGTCAAAACTTAAGATCTATGTTCGGTGGTCGGTAAAAGATAAATCCAATGTATTGGTCGACAGCAGGGTAGTATTCGTAAATACATTATCAATTAAGGTGCAGGATGAACCCTGAATTCTAGAAGGCTCAAAAAAGCCTTGCTCAAGACCATATGAGCTAAATGTATTTACAGTATTCAATACCTCCCTAGATCTAAAATTAAAATCACAGTTAAAATCACCACAACAAAACATGAAAACATTACGTTAAAACAGAAACTTCAGCAATTTATCGAGGTATGTACTAAAAGTAAAAAAATTAGAACTAGGTGAACGATACAGACAGCAAACTAAAATTTTTACATTATTCATATCTTTTATCATAGTTGCGGCACACTCAAAATGATTTGACAAAGCAAAGTCCTCATTTGTAAGTTGTTTATGAGTGCCAAAGTCAGACCTAACAAAAATAGCCACACCACCAGCGCGCGAGGAGTGTCTGCAGAAGTACGTTGCTAGTTCATAATTAATAAGTTTAAAACATGTAGCTTCCAAGTTGGTCAACCAAGTTTCTGTAATGCACACAATTTCAGGGTATGCCATAGAACGTAAGAAGAGTTCTAGTTCTGAAGACTTAAATCGTATGCTCCTGGCATTTAGATTAACAATCCTTACTCCATTTACTGACTCATTTTCTTCTGATACTATGATATGGGAGGAGCTTAACTTATGTTCATTTCTTCCAGATTGCGCTCTCGAAAATTTTGCTTCACAGAGGATGTCATCGGGCTGACTAGATTTACAAACGGCAGTGACAATGCTCTTAAGGCATCAAACGGCGGTGGAAAAGCTTTTGGGAAAGTTGAAATTCCAGGATACCAATCATCTTCTGTTCTTCCTAGAATTTTATGTAGTCGCTCCCCAAAAGATAATTTGGCTCTGGGTTCAGCTACAGGCACACTTTTTGAGTAATTGAGATGTTCTTTACTCAAGAGGCTTACAAGATTTTTCTTCATAGTGTAAAGTGACTGATGATTTGGTACCGACAATTCTGGCATATAACGATCCGGAGATATATAAACCGCTTCACTTTTCGCATCATGTATAAGTTTCTTAATCAATAGGTTGTATTTATATATATGTTGTTTCTGTCTATATGGCGTCATTATTTGAGATGCTCCATTAATCATTAAGTTGGTATTTTTGTACAAATCCAAAATACCTTGTATAGAGAGATCATCTAGGGCTACTTGCTCATCAGCACTGCGCGAATCTATAAAAATTATTACATGATCTTCCATTGAGAAGCATTTACTAAAAATGCAACCGTTTTTAGCCATGTCCCCCAGGGTGAGTGGTTCTATGGAATATTGGCAGTTGATGTCAATTGCTGTCTTGCTGTGATACTTTAAAAGACTTGGAATATTTCTACCACTGAAAGAACTTCCCATGATTAATAAGCGTCCGGGATTTGAAGGAGCAGGTATTGATCGACAGCTTCTTTTTGGTGTAACTGACCGCTCTGTGGAATTTAAAGTGTTCTGTCCTAAGCAGGTTAATTTTGTTTGTATCCCAGCACTTTTCTATTATGGTTTTTAGCTGTAGAAGTAGTTTGTGTTCCTTTTGAACAATGTCATCACCTTATTTGGAATAGTACACCCTTCTACCTTTAATAGGTCTTGCAGATTCTTAACAATAGTATCACTATTTTCTAAATATTTTTCAATTGCTTTTATTTTTCCTATTAAGTTCTCCTGACTACATTTAAATTCTTCTATTTCTCTTTCATACATGGTTATCTGTGCAGTTTGTAATTGTAACTCTCTAAGTATATGTTCATTTTGTTGTCTTAGAGTTGTTAGTTCTTTGTTGAAATTTTCTTCTGATTCCCTTTTATGTTTTTTAAATTTATTTTCTTCCTCTTTTAGTTTTTCTTCTAAGTATTTTTTCTTTAGATTTACCTCCTCCAATGACTTCATGTCAGCCTCACTTTTGGTATTAATTTCCTTGTTTGCGCTTTTTGTTCTTAATTTGATATTATTTTTGTATTTTAGCAATTCTAATTCAAATTTCTTGCTTTTTTGTGATATTTCATGTTTTTCCTTTCTTTCAAGTCCTAGTTGTACTACCCTGCAATTCCCTCTCCAGAAACGCAATTCTGTCAAGTTGTTCTGCTATTTTTTGTTGGTTTGTTTGATCCGCTAAGAACACCTCGTCCTCAAAATCCAGAGTATTCCTCCTTACTTTCAAAGCTCATCTCAGCCTCATCTTTTGCTTCAATTACGGTCTGTAGTTCCTGGATTCGCATCTCAAGATTAGTTGTACCATCCTCATGAGCAGTTTCCATGAAAGATATTTGTTCCTGTAACTTTTTGTTTTCAGTGTGTAGTTTTTCTAATATTTCCTCATAGCACTGGTCTCTGAAGCTTTGTTTACAGTCACAGCAGTAGAAAAGTAAACGCCTCTCAACCAATGCTAATGTTTGAGCCTCTGATGTACTTAACCCTGCACATTTAAATTACCCAATGAGAGCATCGAAAATCAGAATAGGTTGAACGTCTTAAATTTTGAAAGGAAGGTCGGTATCTTGTTGGCAACGCTAAACTGGGTAAATGCTAGTATTTTGATCTTGAAATATTTTATTCATCTTGCATACATTTCACTAATCTTTTAATTTTTCAAATACATAATTAATAATTGATTCTGATTCGGTTAATCATATTTCGCTAAAGCAAGAATCTAGCATTTTTATATTACACTTTCGAGTAATTTACGATTTCAATAAATTTTTTTGTAGTGACCATTAGGTTTAAATACCGATTTATTGGTGGATAATTGCATATCTTATTAGTCAAATTCGTGTAATTTGATAATGGTTTAATCCAAATTTATAGAGAACGAAATTATTTCATCGTTTAGCGGTCACGCATATTATTTTACGTATTTTCATTTAAATTGAACAGTAATATTTGGGAAATTCTCGGAGAGGATTTTATATATTCCTGTGAAGGTAGCAAATCGAATTTTTAGTAGAATTTCTCTGAATTTTCCCTCATAGTATTGTTGGTTATAGTATTTTTTCTTTTCAGGCTTATTTCATTAATATTTCAGTTTATTTGTAACATCAAGCACATTAGCACTTGCCCTGTTGCGTTTCAACAATGATGTATCGACATTAATTTACATATATGAGAGGTTTAAGTACACGTGTGTAAATTTACCTGGTTTATTTTTCTTTATCTTTTATCTAAGTTCCTATCTCAAGGCGAGATAGTGATTGTCTTATCTTTATCTTTAATTAATTGAGGCATAATTACGCTCAATTATCGTTTATGTGCCAAGGGCCATATATTTATAAAAAGTAATAGAAATTACTTATTTGGAGTTATAATAAGACTCATTTATAGATAGGTTGTACCTCTATTTTTCTATTTATCATTAAATTCAAGTTATCTTTTACTTAGAATTGCCGAGAGCCACTGTTTGGACAAGTTTCATAATTTTCTTTTGAATTTTAAATTGCAAACACAATTTCCTTTGAATTTCATCTTAAAGTAAAAAAAAGAAATATCTTGAGTAACAGTAATTATTTATGGTGTTGCTTAACCATAATAGTTATCTATGATTTTTGCTCAACTTAAAATTGTAATTTAAGTTCTGATTATACCTGCTGTAACCAGTAAATTTTCAAATTGTCGGTTAATACCTCCTATGTGATAGTCCAACTGAGGTCCACAGGATACTTTCCTGAATAATTAGTTAATTAGCGGTATAAGTTGGTCTAAGACTTGTCTATTTTTTTTTATGTTACGACTGATCCGAGACGTCAACTACAGCTGTGCCGTGCAAACTGGTGGGAGTCGTCACTTCACTAGGATTACCTGTAAGACCTGGATATGCTTATAGCGAGTGAGCTTAGGTACAGGCGGAAGCGGTTCCAGTGGAGGTCCCAACCGATCGCATGGTTGCAGATAACTGAACGAAATTAAGTATCAATCAGTCTGAGGAGAGATCTTTGTAAAGACCAACTATCTGTTATAATTACATTTTTTAATCGTTTACATTAATTTTCATTCACATTGCTAGTCAATTTATTCAAAAAGCTAAAACTTCATAAGTTATATTTACATCTGATTATATAGATTTCAATATTTTTTTAAACCTCATCATTTATACTTGTAAATTAGCTGTTAAATTAATATACATTGTTTTTAGAAATACTTTGTTTAATTTATTACAGGATTGGGTTCTATAAGACGCGAATTATTCTTATCTTCATAAATTCATAATTATTGATATCTAAATATTCATTTTCTGTTTGAATTGTCTCTAAGAACTCTGGCGCCCACAATTAAAAAATAATATAATTAATGAAAGAGACAACTCACACCCTCAGTGACAAAGAATCTTATATTTAAATAAACTAAATAAATTAACTTTCGCTTTATCCTTACAAATTGGCGACTGAGCTAGTAAATCATTATTAAGTGGCACACAATTAGTTACAACGGTACGACATACGTTGTATGTTCTTTGTTTACATGCATTAAGGCTGGAAGCAAGACGCCTATTAAGTTTTGGTCGCTATTACCTCGAATCGCGACCGTTTAGCCACCGGCAGAGCTCTGGCCACGGTTCGAACAGGTAAGGCGGAAGGCGGGGCAGGTCGTATCGAGATTAATAATATAGTAATGGTTTAATGCGTAGTCAGCATAGTGGAATAGGTTTCAATAAAATCAAATTTGTTTTTTTTTGTGTAGAGTATTTATATGGAGACGTGAAATATGGCAAAGCGGGACATTTACTAGTTGCGGCGAGACAGCGGGTCATATGATGTTACATCGCATTCCCTCTGCATTACAAGCATAATGCTACTGAAGTTTTAAAAATCTGAAAAATGTTTCGTAAGTTGATTTCGCAGGAAGAGCCGATACATATAAAAATTTAATTTACGAAACATTTTTCAGATTTTTAAAACTTCTAGTAGCATTACACAATACTGTATAACTTCTGTCATTCCATATAGTGTGTGACTTAAAGCTGTAAGAGTTTGAGTAGTTAATTTATTAGAAAGTTTTAGTTTTCCAATTTTCTAGCCAGTTTAACATTTGATTTAAAAACAGAAATTTTTTATCAGAAAGGAAAGTTCCTGTTGTTATGGGCTCTTGATATACGTCATTTAAACGTTTCCCTTTAAAGGGAGTTTTTACATTTACGATTTTCCACCACCGAACTATTATATCCATAAAGTCAGCAGTGTCTTTCGATTTATTGATTTTAGACCGGAATTGAATTAACGCTTGTACTACGAAAGGGTTAAAATTTTTAAAAGCCAAAAAAATATTTTGTCTTTCCATATTAGTAGGAAACAGAGCTTTTAAGCTAAAAGAATAGCCAACTTTTAACATTTTATCGTGTTCTAATTGGGGAAGTGTTTTATAGATTGAAAAGCAGCTGCTTTTTCAACACCACTGTCAAAATCATGATAATATAATGTTTGGTCTTTGAATTCAGTCAGTTATTTCTTATACACTTAAGCAAATGTGCAGAATCAAATAAATAAAAAAGAAGACGTGTTTTATCTGTAGGGTGAGGATAAACAATACTTAAACTTTTTTTGTCAGAAAAATGGCTCAAAGCTTTACTGTTTACAGCATTATTGTCACTAATAACGCAAATATCTTGAAGCCTATTTCCTCTAACTTAGTTATAGCTGCCTTAATTAATGAAAAAAACAAGATGTGGTCAATTTTGGAATTTTGGAGGTAGGAATAATATGTACAACTTCTTTTACGCTAGACATAATGTTGGATATCATAAATACAAAAGCAAAATTTGCCAAACAAGCATTATTATAAGCAGTACCAACAATATTTCCTGCTTTATAATCAATAAATGGTTTAATGTGGATTTCGTCCATTAATAATATTACATATTTTTCATGTCCCGACAATAACTTAAACAGGTTTTTCGCGTAGCCAAATGACATATTTTTTTCTTAAAATGTAGGGTCAGTCAACAAAGAACCGCAAATAGATTTTAGTGTATCTGGATGAGGTAATATTAGTACACCAACATGTCTCAAGTGTTTTTAAATCAGGTTTAATATCCTTTTGGAGTACAAGTATTTTGCAGCCATACAAAAATGTGTCTACATTTAAATCAGAATTTATTATTACAGAATATGTTATAATAGGCCCAGGATAATATTTTAAACCAGTATTCGGGTAGCTGAAATGAGTAAAAAAAAAAACAAGGAACTCCTCAAAGTTGCTGTACGAAAATGTTTTTCATAAGTTTCAAACTCAGTTTGGCTATTTGTTATCGCTTTTGCAAAATTTTTATTTTCCAATTCCTGCAATTCTTCATCACGACTTGGGCGCAATTTTACAGTTTTAGATAAATAAGGACAGTTAGGGAATAGCGTAGGTAAGGCATCTCGTTTTAGTCTATGAATTTTTAAGCTTACAGTTATAGTTTCGCCGGTTTTTGAATCCGTTGCTGTAGAACAATTTATTATATATTCTTTGGCAAAATGTAACTCACAAACCCTGCTGAATTTGGATGGAGTAAAATTTTCCCTGTGAATAGCCTTTACTCACTTATTGGACATGGCTTCATCCATTGGAAAACGAAATGCGTATACTTTCGGCACATTTTTGTAATTTCCACGGCAGTCGACTAAGCTGCAAGAGTACGGCATTATAAGTATATCCGTAACACCAGTAGAATTCACTACAACACAAGGATCTCACAGTTATCACACAAATTATTAAATAAAACACAAACACAAAGGGAAGAAATTAACCCGTACGCGTGCCCGTTCAACGACGTAAAGTAAACGATGGTGAATTGCGGCACGCGGCAAATGCCATTATTATTGGGTACAGGTGTTTACCTCCCTATGTCTACGTCACGCGACTGTGACGTCACCGTATCGTATCCTTGTCTCTCGGTGTTGTCGCCCTACCACTAGTCCACTCACACCACTCTGGTCTTCTTGACCTCCTGGGTCACTGGGACCATCTAGCTGTAGTCAGGAGCCGTTCCATCAGACTTTTTTTTCACTATAAAATATCTTCAAAAACTTCATGCGTCGTCTAATCGCTAAGATTTAAATTATACGACTAAAGCCGTCTTAGCGTTCCAGATACTAAATTCATGTCAATTTAAAGAAAAGTTATTTGCGTGCTCTGTATAAAATAATTTTCGCTTTGAAACTTATAATTTCATCCAACATACTGTTATTCTCTTCCAACAAACATTCATAACTCATAATGGGATGTTTCGCTACGTTTTTATAAATAGGTACAACCTTGCAAAAAATTATCAGAATATAAATCTCTGAGAATATCTCTTCGTATTAAAGATATTCTAATATTCATGAACGCCTTGGGATAGAGGAAGGTTTACAAAATCAGTAACCTCCCACTTGATATTGCCAGAATCATGTTAATATCCGTACGTGCAGCATATACATGAAACACTGAAACAAAGATTAGCAAACATCGTAAAAAAATATATTTCATCAACTGTAAATTATGTTCAAAAACTTCATGCGTAGTCTTATCGTTAATATTTAATTCATAAGGCCGTTTCTTAGTGTTCAGGTACTATAACCAACTCCATACCAATTTAGAGAAATGTTATTTCTTTGATCTGTATAAAATCATTTCCTCTTTCAAACTTAAAATTTCATCCAACAACTCCCGATTATTCTCTTCCAACGTTTTGATTGTGGATTTGAAAATGTCTTCGTTCATTTCGTGTTTTTTAACTAAATGTAATGCAACTTCATTTTTAGGGTTCTGAAGGACTAAAAAAAATAATAACATATTATTTGTTTATAGGGGTGATTCACTAGCGTGCCTGTGTTTGAGACTCTGCTTTGTAATGAATA
>MU189940.1:32127-47305 GCA_016904865.1 Pissodes strobi | reverse complement strand
ATCTACACTACTGTGGTTAATATTTACCGAAATATCAATGGCCATATGGTCTGACAAAAGAGGGTCATGCACATTGGTACAATAGTCCAGGATACCTTCAAAGTTTATAAAAATGTTGCCAATACAATTGACGTGGTTAGTGTCTTGGAAAATTTGTTGTTGTAAATTAAAACCCTTGAGCAAATTAATAAAAATCAGTTTTTCGTTGATTGTTTTTGTTAAAAATTATATTAAAATCTCCGTTTATTATTAAATATTTAAAACTGTTACCACATTTATAGATAAATTCCAGGACACTCGCAAGCCTATCAATAAATACATTAAAATCTCTATCGGGAGCTCTATATACAGTTAAAATCAGCATGTTACATAATTTTAACCCAATAGCCGCTAGTTCACAATAATATTCAACTCCGATCAAAATCAGAGTTCCACCATGTCCCATCGGGGTTCTAGGAAATAACATCAGAATTCTCAATGTGCAGACTCGGCAGCTCCACTGATTTTAAGTGATGTTCTGTTAAACAAACAACATTGTACTTAGGCTGGCTTTAGGCAAGCATCACCTCTAGCTTACTGAGTAACATTAACTTCCTACACTTTATGTCCTATACCACTTCCTCGGTCCTCTTGAGGGGACGTCGTCGTAAATTTAGAAAATGGTTGACAATAATTCCTACTGGCCAATTATTTGGATTTAAGACTTTTTCTTATTTTTTTTGTGTACAGTCACCTTAAATGAGCTCTTAAACTTGCTTCAATATTGAAGTTTGCTCTGATATAGTCCGCCAGGCCTTCCATATTTGTATTTGGCTGGCATCCTGATACAAAAAATAGCGCTTTGGGTACTACAACGGCAAGAAGTTCATCATTTATGTGTTTAATGCCCATAACTGGGTTAGGTCTGGGGATTTTTGGTAAGCGATTTCGATGTTTCTTTCGATTTTCTCTTCCATTTCCTCCAACTAGTGTCCAATTTTGTTCACTACGATCTTCATAATATGAATTTTCATCTGTCAGTGTCAAACCAGGTGGGTGGGGCAAGTCGGCGCGCGACGTTGACGCATATTCCTTGGTTGGAGTTGGTACTATTGCCACTATTGGCTTTGCATGTGCAGGAGATTGAGATGTGGCATCGTAGATTTCACCCTGGTAGTTGGTGCCTGTAATTTGAGTTGTTAATAACTTTGTTCTCTCTTCACCGGCATTGTCGGCTATAATTTGACGTCACCATCGGTTGATCTCGTGCTAACCTTCGGATTTTGCTGATTTGGTGGAATTTCTGTGATTTTCGCCAAATTTTCTTTCAAGCAATTGATTTTTTTATTCTAATGACTTTTCTGCTCAAATAGGCTATTCTTACTCTGTACCTCGGCCACTAGCACCAGGCATAGAAGTCTTGTATCATCGATAATTACTACTTTTTCTTTCCAGTCCCTTGTCGCACAAGAGCTATGATACACTTTTCCGCACTGTACGCACACAATACAACCTTTAAAATATTTACTTTTACAGCAATTATAGGCGATTTTTAATTCCGCTGTTCTCTCATCAACCGGTTTACTATTAGATAAAATAAAATATAAAGATACATTTATTTACTTTTTGCATGTACCCCAAAATTAGATCTCATTCTAACACACACTGTGGTACAAGAGCATGTTTGCCATATTTCCTCATTAATCAGTGAATTTAACTCTCAATTAGGTATATTTTGTTTTTAAATGGCACTTACTATTTTAAATTTATTGCACCATGTTACATTTGTTATTCTATAAATACCTAATTTAAATCTACGTTAATTACCAAAAAAACATACGTAATTACCTACTTTAGAATTTGAAATATTGTCATCAAGGATGCGGGGAATTTTTATAAATAAAAGTGACAATCCCGCGCAGCAGTCTCGGTTGCATCGGCTACGTCTCGTCTACTTTCGGCCGATTCCGGCTGAATGACAACATGGATGGCGTACTAGTAGTAAAACGGCATATTTTAAATCTTATATCGGGTGGTGTCCTTTAATGCTTTTTAAGACTTTTTGTGGCAAATTAGTGTTTAATACTTTATCATGGTTCATCATTGTAGAGTTTGCAAGGAAACAAGTCGGAATTTTCCAAAACTTTTGTTTCATCGGTGAGTATTAAATGTCATTTCATATTTCATTGACGTCCCACGAGGGCCATACAAAGCAATAAAATAATGCATGTGTTTCTAGTTCAAGTACAAGTAGATGACAATTAGCTTCTAATAACACTTTACAAGTTTATTATAACTGCAAATCAAAAATAAAACTAATCTAGCATAATTGATATTTTCGTCTTAATGGTCTACACGAGTCCTACCGCCTGACCAGTCCTAGGCTTGTGGTGCGCGCATTATAAACACACTTCTGAAAACTGAATGCTATATTGCTTATAAATACTTTTAAAACCTTGCCATCTACTTTTACTGGACTGGTTTGAGGACCATATATATGAAGATGACCCGTTAAATTGCCATGGATCCGAATTAATAAATTAGTGTTAAGAAATTATTTTAAAATCAAGATACATTATGAAACTTAAAAAGCGTGAATTTTCTCAGAAACCAAGAGTTAGAAGTTTACTTGCAAAAGCTGTCTTATATACAAATGAATACACTTTTGTATACATATTAGTTATTCAACTAGATTGTTTAAATAAGCGTTGTATACCTACTTAAAATTAAATCTCAGGACTTAAAAACTTGTCAAAATAATTTTGCCTGGTATTTTCTTAATCTCTATCTTTGCTTTATTTTGTTCTTTTGAGATTTTTTTTTAATGTTGTGATTATTATTTTTGATTTTTCAATAGCGAAATCAGTAGTCCTACTCCATTTAATTATTGGAACATTTTGAACGCCATTACAATATTATAAAAGGCAATTTTACATCTATTACGATAAAAGTATGTGTATACTACCCTAAATGAGGCGATTTGATTTAGTATTATGGTGTATTGCAATATCCTTAATTTTTAATTAATTAAAATTCACAGTCCTTCGCAAAGAACGAACCGGGGGGAAATTGAAAATGATAAATAGAAAAGGAAAAATGTGATATGTGTTATAATTCAAATAGTTTTTAAACGCAGAGTTTAAAAAAGTAAATATTTTGTATATTTACGAGTGTTTATAATATTTTTAATTAAAGAAATGCATTTTTAGATTAATATTAAAGATCATCATAATTAAAAAATAAATAAATAAAGAAAGGTGCAGATATGAAGACCTAAAAAAATTACCCCCTCCACTTGTAGATAGGAAAATATATTAATAATATATAATTAGCTATAACATTACTGTAATATTTTTAACCTGTTTCGATTCGTTTTAGCCAGTTTTGGTGCCTCTGGTTATTTTAGTCATTTTCGGATAGTCGTTCAAACAACTTTCGGTTAGTCTCAGTTAGTTCAAATTTATTTTAGCCATTTGAACCGACTCCAATACGTTATAATCAAATTTAAGATTTTTGATTAGTCCCCAAAATTCGGTTCGTTTTGGTTGGTTTTAACTTACTTTAATTTTTGTAACCTATTCCGGTACGTTTTAGCCCGTTTTGGTGCTTTTGGTGAGTTTAAGTTAGTCATTCAATCAACTTTCGGTTACTTTCAGTTAGTTCTAATTTATTTTAGTCATTTGAACTGGTTCCGGTACGTTATCACCAACTTAAATGTTTTTGACTAATTTTAGTTAGTCGCCAAAATTCTGTAAATTTGGGTTAGTTTCGAGGTACTTTAATATTTTTAATGTTCCGATACGTTTTGGCCCTTTTTGATGCTTTTGGTTACTTTTAATTAGTTTTGGTTAGTCGTTCAATCAACTACCGGTAAAGTTCAGTTAGTTTTAATATATATTAGTCATTTAAACTGGTTCCAGTACGTTACATATGCTATTTTAATGTTTTTGGTTAGTTATGGTTAGTCGCCAAAATTGGATTAGTTTTAACTTACTTTAACATTTTTAATCTGTTCTGATATCTTTTAGCCCGTTTGGTGCTTTTATTCACTTTTGGTTAGTCATTCAATCAACTTTCGATTACTCTCAGTTAGTTCCAATTTATTTTAGTCATTTGAATTGGTTCCGACACGTCATAATATCCAATTTAAATGTTTTTGGTTAATTTTAGTTAGTCGCCAAAATTATGTTAATTTGGGTTAGTTTCAACTTAGTTTAATCTTTTCCGATATTACGTTTTAGCCCTTTTTGGCGCTTTGGTTAGTGTTGGTTAGTCGTTCAATCAACTTTCGTTAAAGTTAAGTTAGTTTTAATATATTGTAGTCATTGAACCGGTAACCGGTACGTTATAAACAATTTTAATGTTTTTGGTTAGTTTTGGTTAGTCGCGAAAATTTGGTTAATTTGTATCAGTTTTAACTTACTTTAACATTTTTAATCTGTTCTAACACGTTTTAGCCCGTTTTTGGTGTTTTAGTTACTTTTAGTTAGTTTTAGTTAGTCATCCAATCAACTTTCGGTTACTCTCAGTTAGTTCCAATTTATTTTAGACATTTGAACCGATTCCGCTACGTTATTATAACCAATTTAAATGTCTTTGTTTAATTTTAGCTAGTCGCCAAAATTCGGATATTTTGGGTTGGTTTCAACTTACTTTAATATTTTCAATCTGTTTCAATATGTTTTACCACTTTTTGGTGCTCTTGGTTAGTCGTTCAATCAACATTCGGTAAATTTCAGTTGATTTTAATATATTTTAGTCATTTGATCCGGTGCCGATACGCTATAAGCAATTTTAACGTTTTTGGTTAGTTTTGGTTAATCGGCAAAATTCGGTTAATTTGGGTTAGTTTTAATTTACTTTAACATTTTTAATGTGTTCTGATAGGTTTTGCTTCTTTTAGTTAGTTTTGGTTATAGTCATTCAATCACCTTTCGGTTACTTTGAGTTAGTTCCAATTTATTTTAGTCCTTTGAACCGGTTCCGATACCTTAATTATGACCAATTTTAATGTTTTTGGTTAGTGTTGGTTAGTCGCCAAAATTCAGTTTATGTGGGTAAGTTTTAACTTACTTCCATATTTTTAATCTGTTCCTATACGTTTTAGCCCGTTTTGGTGCTTTTTGTTACTTTTGGTTAGTCATTCAAACAACTTTCGGTTATTTTCAGTTAGTTCCAATTTATTTTAGTCATTTAAAACGGTTTCGATACGTTATAATCAAATCTGTGGCTACGCGTGCCAGAGTTTTGGTGTTCGAAATTGTCGATACCTTTTTTTCATACGTTTTGATACCCAATCAGTATGAACAAAAAAATTGGAGGTATGGTGATGGAACTTTATTGACTTTTAATCTTTTATAATTTAATATCCCTCTAAATCTAAAATATTAATAAAGACTTTTCAATACATTTAAATAGCATTCCTGCTCAAGACAATCAAATTTATATTATGTGCTAAAAAATTCGTTTCCAAACTTGAAAATTGTCGGTCTCAAATTACCCAATATTTCAATATCCAAATTTAATTTAAGAATCGAACTCTATAAACGACCCACAAATTCTCATTTTTAGTTTTTGCGTAATCGATTGAATTTTTGTGAGAGAAAAAATATTAGGGAAAATAAAAATGCTACGCCTATGTTTGTTTACCCACTAGCTACTTTCTGTACCACAGTTTCATTGATAAATACGCACATCACAGTCTGTGCTTTACGATGCAGTTTTCTAGAAAATTATGAATGACAGACTTTGTCTTTTTAAGTAAGTAGTCTTAGGGTTTACTCGTCGCCATTTTGGCCATTAGGATCAGACCTAGTAGCTTCAGCTAACATTGCAGTAGATACTGGTAAAGTTTCAATTTGATCTACTTCAAAAACATCAATTACGTCTGATAAACCATCACTTAAAACGTAATCGAGATAAAGAATCTGCGTTTGCATGTAATATGGTATTTTTGTACTTAATATTGTAATTGAAACCCTGTAAAAAGAGAGCATAATGTTGCATTCTCATCGCAGACACTGGCAAACCCTTCGTTGGAGAAAAAATTTTAATCAAAGATCTCTGATCTGTAACTAATGTAAATTTGTTTGCAAATAAATATTGCTTCTAAAGCTTCTTTGTCTATTTGAGAATATTTTTTTGGGTCTCAGAAAGAGTTTGTGATGCATACTGAATCACTCTTTCTGAACCATCTGGATACACATGATACAGCACACCTCCAATCCCGTATGAACCTGCGTCCGTTGCAACAAGTAACGGCATTTTTGTATCAAGGTGCACTAGAAAATTATCGCCTTGGAAAGCAGCTTTCGCATTTAAAAATGATGCTTCATACGTTTTTGACCAATTAAAGGGAACATCTTTGCAAAGCAATTTATTTAGAGGATAAAGAATAGAACTTAAATTCTTAATAAACCTACTGTAATAATTAATCATACCTATAAATGCTCGTAGTTCAGTAATATTTGTGTTGGTCTAGGCATTTTATTTATAGCATTAATTTTTGTAGGAGATTTATGAATTCCAAATTTGTCAATCACATAAGCACAACAGTAAATTTTATCTTTAAAAAAATCACTTTTCTCAATATTCACTCTGATATTATAGTTTTAATCTTTGAAAAATAGATTCAAGTCTTTGTAAATGAATTTCATTCATTTTCAATTTTGATGTCATGTAGAAAAACAGAAACTCCCTGTATATCACATAAAATGTTTTCAATTTCCCTCTGCCAAATTGTAGGCGCTGATGCAATTCTGTAAAAAAGCCTGTTGCAGCGAAACAAACCTTTATGTGTATTCACCATAAGTAAATGTCTGTCTTCAGGGCATACCTCCATCTGTACGTAAACCTATCGCAGATCAATTTTAGAAAAAGTTTTCTCACCACCCATGGATGAGAAAAGTTCATCTATGTTTGGCAATGGATGATCTTCAACCACTAATTGAGAACTGAGTGTAACTGAAAATCGCCACACAAAGGTTCTTTATTATTGGTTTTTAAATTAGGTACCACTGGTGTGGCATGGCCCATTTTGAAGACTTGACTTTTTAAAAATTACCGGCTTCTACTAAAGCATCTAACTCTTTTTTAACCAGAGGTATCAATTTGAATGGCATTGTACGAGCTCTCAAAAATACTAGTCAATTTAGCTTGATACCTGTAATTTTTGAGAGTCCCAGTTCCAATAGTACTCTGATATCTTTTAGACATGCAATCTAATTTTTCCTGCGTAAAGCTATATATTAAATTAACATTATGCAATTGAATAGTGAGTTGTCGGATCCACTCTCTACCTAGCAAAGGTTGTCGATCTAATTGAATTAAATAGACATTAATTTTCTTTGTAATAATATTTTGATATGTCGCATCTACTTCAACGTAACTATAATTTTAATTGCAGTTTTGCGATAACTTACAAGTCTCAAAGTAGTATTGATGATGGACGAACCAGGAAAAAGACATGAAATGGTCCTTACCCATTAATGTCACAGCCGCGCCACCATCCACCTCGAATTTGATCATTTTATTATTTACTTGAACTCTATCAAAATATTTTTCCCTGTATTCCTTTTGTTCCACCTGCACCTCTATTTTTCAATTCAAGTTTTTCCTCGTAAGTGTATTTAAAATAGCTTTTGACGTTCACTACTAAAGAATGCATTACATCCATTTTATCAAAGTCTACAGTCTATATAACACAGCAGCCTACTAACAATAACAACAAAGAAAAACGATGCAACCACAACAAACTTAGACAAATCAAATAATTAATAAATGTCTTTTCTAATTAACTATATAAAACATCGATAAAGCCTCTACTTGGAGAAGAGAAGCCGATATGGACTACAAAACCAACAAACAAAAGAAGAAATTTGCCCATCTACAACAAAGGACGCAACATGAAACAAAGCCGGCAGAAATCAACAAGGTCGTACACAACGTCTCGAATTACCAGCTCTCGGAAGAAGAAAAACAAGTTTTAAGTAAAGGCTTCAACTATGCAGTGACACCAAAAACTATTCCCACAGAGGACATAATTTCGAACATCGAGGCATCTCTTCACCAAAAGCCTAAGGAAGAAGCAGAGAGAATACGACAAGATGTAGCCCGCATCCTAAGAACCAGCAAACCACCAAAACCCAATATCAAACCCTCAGAAATCAAAGCACTCCAAAACTTAAAAAAGAACAAAGACATTGTGATTTTACCCGCAGACAAAGGAAACGCCACAGTAGTAATGAACACAGATGAATACAAAAACAAAATGAAACAAATTCTCGAAGACAACACTTACAAACAAACTCAGAGGGACCCGATAACATACCTGGAAAAAACAACAAAAAGCAAAATCAAGGTCGCCAACCTAGGGCCTAGGACAAGAAATCGAAAAACGCACAATCCTTCGAGAAAAATCAAGCAGATGTCCCAAACTGTATGGACTACCAAAAATCCATAAAGAAGAAGTACTAAGACCTATAGTAACTGCAGTGGATTCGCCTACCCAAAACCTAGAAAAATACGTAGCACAAATCATGCAACCAGCAAGTGAAACAGCCGACTCATACGTCAAAAATTCCAAACATCTAACCAACATGATTAAGGATCTAAAACTACAAAAAGACGATATCCTTGCCAGCCTAGATATCAAATCATTATATCCAATTATACCAATCGACGAAGCCCTAGACCAAATAGCCATGAACGAGGATTTTCCACACTACGTCATCGAGCTTTCAGAACACTGCCTCAAGAACACCTACTTTTCTTACGAGACCAAGATATATCGACAAACAGACGGTGCCCCAATGGGATCTTCGCTTTCTCCAGTCGTCGCCAACCTGCTCATGAAATACTTCGAAACTGAGGCTCTGAAAAATGTCCAAATGAAGCCAAGCTTTTGGAAACGATATGTGGATGACATTTTCATTATATGGCCACACGGTAGAGTCAATCTAGACCTTTTCTTGGAAGAGCTCAACAAAATACACCACCGAATACAATTTACACTTGAAGTAGAGGCAAACGGTCAACTGCCCTTCCTGGATCTTCTAATTATAAAAAAAGACGACTTATCCATGAACTACATAGTCTACAGGAAACCAACTCATACCAATAGATACCTAAACGCAGAGTCCCACCATCATCCCTCTCAGATACAATCAGTAGCCGATACTCTGATCTCAAGGTCCATCCAGTTAACCAAATCCTCAAATCGCTCAGAAGAACTCCACACTCACAAGAGCTCTGAAACAGAACACCACATCAAAAAGGCTTCCAAGCGAGCTACAAACCCAACAAAAAAGAGTACGATGAATCCAGACTGACAACTACACTACCATACATAAAAGGCGTAACAGACCTAATTGGAAGAGTCCTAAGGAAACACGAAATAACAACAATCTATAAGCCACCAACAACGATCCACCAGATTATAGGCAACCTCAAAGATAAAATACCTTTGGAAAACCAAGGGGTATACAGCATCCCCTGCAAGAACTGTGACGTGGAATACATCGGCCAAACAAACAGAAGAATCTCTGCAGAGTGCAGGAGTACATGAACAGCACAAGAAACAAACAAACCACCTCAGCTCTGTTTCAGCACCACCAAGAAACAGGGCACACAATAAATTTCCACGAAGCAAAACAGATCGCTCCCATAAAGCATTTTCGAACACGCACCATCAGAGAAGCCATAGAAATGGAAAAAAGAATACATATCAACAGGAGAGATGATGCACAAAATATTTCCAACACCTGGAAAAGCATCATCAAGAAACAACAACCAAAATCAACCACATCAGAGGATCAAACACATAGACAACAAACTGAAACACAGGAAGTCGGACAGACCCAAGATACAATCTGCGCAGACGCAGGCCTATAAAAGGCCCGGCACAGGACCAGGGAGCTCAGTTCGAGTCAAGCAGCCATCAAGGAAGCAACACTTGGAAATGCCAACTGGGAGTCTGGCAGCAGCCCATGATACAAATAAAAAGTTGTATCATGGCAACAGCCCTTGATACGAATAAAAAGTTGTAGGTATCATGGGAACAGCCGTCATTTACATTTGGCGCCCGCCCTAAAAGTAATGCATCATCTTAGTGACCTTGAGTCGTCACAGAGGGTGTAGTGGGAGAAAATAAAACTTATTACACTATCGAGTGTGAAACAGTGGTTATCGATTTATATTTTAACTTTTTTTCGATACGACCACTTTGGGCGCTTTGAATAATCAGCCATATATTTAACTAATTATATATCCCGCTCTGATTTCGTTTGCGCTTTATTTACCAAACAATGAGACATTTTAGGGAACTTGTTATAGAACCTTTTTTGTAGAGAATTTTATGAGGAACAACTTTGTATATAAGTACTTTTACCTATCATGCACTGTTTCGTAGATATTCCGAAAAGAAATAAAATTGGGGTGGAAAAAATGTTGTAAGGGATGAAGCACATACTTTAGGGGTGGGAACTTTTTAGTTTTCCTAATATTTATGCTAATCTTAATATTTCTACCAATTCTTAAAACTTTCAGAATTTTGTCCAATATATTACAATTTTAACTGTAATATTACTGAACTAATATATATATATATATATATATTGATCTGATATGTACAGGAAGAACAATACATGGTATTATATAAGGTAAAAACGAGGGTAAAAATTAACTCACCTAGCATATCAATCATGTGTTGTAAAGTTTCCTTCTTAATATTTAGTAAATTTAATACTTTTTCTTGTAATACAGGGTCATGAATACGAATTGACCCGCCTCCTACCTCATTGCCATTAAGAACTAAATCATAAGCCAGAGACCGAACCTAAAAAGGAATAAGAATTAAAAATAAAGGCGACAAGCCTGAAAGATTGAAAATATTAGTGTAATAATTTATGATCTTGCTATCGGATGCTGGTTAATTGAAACGATTCGTGTTCTACATAGTACAATATACTCTGCTTGTGTTTTAGTAGTGTTACAAAACTGTGTCATGATGTAATTCTGTCAATGCCAAGCTATGCAGTTAAATGTATAAGTTTATTGTTTAATTACTATAATCAATAGTGGTTATTATACATTATTCGACCCTACAGGATGGTCCTACCTTCATACATTAGCGTATAGTTTACTCAAATTAAATAAAACACATTTATGTGCAATGTTAAAACATTTTGGCATATGTTTTAGAAGTACATATTACGCGTGCATTCATTTCTATAAAATATTCTTTAGCTGTTCTTTACCTTTAAGGCGTCCTTATCCAGTAATTCCAGATCGTCGGGATGGGGTGCTGTGAAAGGATGATGAGCAGATTGCAACGCGCCAGTCTCTCCATTTACTTCGAAAAGAGGAAAGTCTGTCACCCAAAGGAAATGAAGTCCCTTTTTTCTGATATCTAATTGAGAAGTATGTTCCAAGAATCGTATATATTCGAGTCTGATTTGGCCCAACAGGGTCCTCTAAAAATTTTGTTACACAATATAAAGAGAAAATACATTAAATTGTTCAAAAATGTTCTAATTTATTTTATGAAACATGTAAATATATTCATAAAAATACCTGAAAAATGAAAATTTTATATCAAGCGCTTGCCACTAATTATTGTTACCTATATTTTATTTGATATGCTGTATAGGAAAGTGAATGAGCCGAAATTTTAATAACGATGGTTAGGGCTACAAAAAAAAAATAATCGAATGATATAGCACATAATATGACCTGTAATAAGGTTTTCTTAGTGCCCGATAATTATGCAGCCTAAGAGAATAAAGGCATCACATACATATACAGTCCCTCTCATAAGGTTAGATCCATACCAGATTTTTGTTTGTTATTGTACTTGGATAAAATTTTTAAGGCAAAAATATCTGCCTCCGAAAAGACTGGAAAGACGATTACACATCATTTTAGGTATCAGTCAAATTCGAATTTTTTTTAAAGATCGGCTAAAAATTGCTCTATTTATTAAAATATCGGAATATTTTATTAAGCGTTTCTACTGAGTTTTTACATTCATATGTCGCATTTCAACGAGATCTTTCGATATAAGGAATATCAAACTAAACAAGTTTAAATTACTAAAATTAAAAAAGAAAAGTAATTAACCACATAGGACATTTAAGACATAATTATTTTAGCTGATTATTAAAATGAAGAGGAAGATAAATACTCGCTTGGACAATTTTCTGATTTATAAGTAAATAATGCACAATTTCCTTGCAAACATTGTACTTGAACAATTCTTAAATCTAGACTTTCTTGTTCTTGGCTTTACTGGGAGGAAATACATCAGCACATTAGGAGAAAAATCCAGCACGACGAGTCGGAACTTCTGGATCCCTCTGAGTGGTTATTATAACCAATATACGTTACTTTAAACACATCAACTGAACTGGCATACTAATTATGTCATCGTTAAGACAAATATAACAAAGGACAAATAAACTCTTCTCGTGCCCGCGCAGTGGCGGAGCCACACAAAGGAGCTGCTTCGGACGGAAAGGATTGATATTGATGAGCGACGCTAGATCAAAGAAATATAACTAATGACTTAAAAGAAAATAGTAATTTATACTTAGAGCTTGATATGATTATAATTTAAGAATGATATTATCAACTTGCCAATAGGGGATTGATATCTTGACAAAAGGGGAACCCCCGTTTTAGAGTCGTTTCTTGATATCTGGACAAAAAGAGAACTCCCGTTTAAAAGTGGCGGTGAGATTGGTTGATGTGATGTTTATGCTTTATGCGTAGAATCGAGCAGTGGCGGCTCGTGGGTCTATAAAGTGGGAGAGCGCAGAGGTAGAAAGGTAGGCCAATGCCCGCTGCAAGTGCCGCCGGAGGATAAAACTTTCGGGGTGCCACGCCCAATTTTCGCCCAAAAGTCGTTAAAATCGTTAAAAAAAACATAGTCGTGGGGTCCTTGTGACCAATATGTTTATATTTTAGAATAAGAAGAATTTAGGAAAAACGAATAATAAACATAAACATGACCATAATGTTGTATGTAATTGTAATAAGCATATAGTTATTTTGTTTTTAAATATAAATATATAAAATATTTTAATAGTTTCCTACTAAATTTTTAATAATTAACAACAAACACGACCAACATAATTAACAGCATCCTTCCCCGCTTGACCGTCTGTTATTAATTATATAGGTAAGTCCGAAAAACGCAAACGTAAATAGAACCGTATATGGAACTACTTGATTAACCCAAAATACCCAAATAAAGTGCATTCTTTATTTTTTACCGCCCGTCGGCCAGCATCGACAATTTGTCCAATAGGAAGCCGACAACCTGTCTGAAAATAGCATGTGTAGCATGAATACCCAAAATATTAATTTGTTGACCTATTTTTAGATATTACCACGTTAATGAATTCCTCATAAATTAGAGGTCTGTTTTTTAAAATATTATATATACCACTGATGAATTCATTTTAACAAAATAATTTGCCGTAACTTTCTATTACACTAAACAAAAATAATATGGTTCAAAGTACTTATTCGGAATTACCTACTTTAGTTTAGCATCGTCACGATATTATTTCTCTAATCGCAAAATGTCAATCAAAACTGTAGTCAAAACAAACGCGATAAGTGGTAAAAATCACAGATCCAAGGAAAGCTGTGCAGCGGACGCGATAAGAATGTGTACGAATCGGCCATTCCAGGTGGCGGTGAAACCAGCCGTTGCCATAGCAACCTCGTAAACAAAATAGAATACAACGTGCTTTATGGCAATCTGTGACGTAAAATCAGGACGCGTGAACCTGGGCGAATGTTAGTAAATTGCTCTAGTATTTTAGTAGATAATTAGATAATGGTAATGCTAAATATGCTGAAAAATGTACAAATAATTATTAATATTATTATTGGCATAATAGGAGTAGGTGTCTATTTTATGATTTTTGTATGGAATTTTTGGGGGGTACGTGCTCCTGTGCCCCACGGCAGGGGCCGCCACTGGAATCGAGGGTCAGACAGTCAGGGTAGTATGTAAAACAATACTACCCTGACTGTCTGTTCGTTGCTTTATGTGCGTTGTTTTCGTAACGAAATTTAGACGTCGCGATTTAAATAATTATGTTAATTATTATCTAACATTAAAATAAGTGATTGTGATGGTTCGTTGAGCAGCACAGCACGTCTGAGCCATTCGGAATTGAACCTGGTTCAAAATACCTACAAGCTTAGACACATGGATCTAGAAGCTTAAGTGACTTTGACAGTAGTGACGGTAATAATACTACAGACAAAAACACTCAAAACAACAAAGATAAAAGCAGTGGCAACAAAAAGAGAAAAAGGTTACAAGAACACTACCAGCATTCATCAAGTGGTGACAAAGGACTTAAGAGCAAAAAAATTTGCGACTATTTTGAACAAAGACAAATCAAGTAACGAAAAAAATTACAAAGTGGCAAAATGCTTATGTGCTTTGAACAGTTTACCATTTGTGTACCATGAAAAACGCTTAAACTTCAGGCCTAAAATGACATTTGAATTGAAAGCGAAGCATGAAAAGCTATTTTACAATTAATTTCAGCACGAAAAGTTCAAAACTGCCGCTTCCCCGAGTAATGCTAATGTTGCTAATAGTACATCCGATGCAAGCTCAAGTCAAAGTACTCAATTAAATTAACTACTTTCAGAAATCAAGTTTATTTATTTATTTATTTGATGATCATCAGGGATATAAACAGGTACCAACCCAATCAATGTATCCACAGTATTATATAAACGATTGACGTAAAAAAATATTAACTTATATAGCATTAAGAAACAATAGGTAAGCAATTCATAAGAAGTTATGCACCAATCGTGAGATTAATGCATTAAAGCACAACATGTAACTATAGACAAACAAAATTCAAGGAATATTGTTTTTCAAAATGTTCTTAATGGTGACAGCAGACATAGAAAACATATCAATTGTATTACTATAATCATTAGCACTTCTCACTATTCTACACAAAGGGGAATTCTGCGAGCAATTTGTTCGCCTAAATGGAATATCGAATATATGACTTAAACTAAGGTTAACCTGAGGTACATTAAAAACTATCATACATTCTTTTTAATTATATACAGGGTTGTTCAAATTCGTTTCTTGCATGCCTGGGATTCAGAAAAAAAAACAGTAAAAGATACGCCGTGGACCAAATAGAACGCTATA
>MU189940.1:0-32117 GCA_016904865.1 Pissodes strobi | reverse complement strand
AAATTGGTTTCTTACTATCTGGAGATCTATATTTAATTTAATTCAAACGCATATTAAATACAACAGTTTTCTTAATTGCGCAAAACTTTTAAAATACAACATTTTTATGAGGGTGACCCAAATGCAGTGGTTTTTATATATAGGGTATTTCGGAAGCCGTATTTCCGATCTCTTTTTTGAGAAAATAACAGTGGCGAAAATAGATCATGGCCATGGCCATGGCTATTTCAATCGGTTCACGAGTTTCAGGATGAATCTCAATTTTGGCCCATTTGTCTGTTAATTTTCAAGCTTATTAATGCTACTATTGAAAAATAAAAACCTTGTATAGACAACTTTTTTCGCAAAATCCTATGGCGTAGATATTTTTTCTTATTTTGCGGTGCAGATAAAACGCACACGGAAGTAGACCAGCTTTGCAAAGTTCTTTTTGATTATAATATCTTAGGCCATAATATATCAAAAAATGATAAAAAAAATCCTTTGAAAATAAAGTCATTAAGCATGAAAAAGTATCCAATTTAATTTGGCACACAAGACATTGTTATACAATAATAAAAGCATCAATTTTAATTGTGTTTGAATTGACCCGGTTTTCTTAATGGTCAATACAATATTCCGAACCCTTTCAAATATTTTTTAATCATTCTTACATCTTTATTTTATTTGTCGATTTTTGCAACGTCCAGAAATACATTGGTTTTGAAATATATCCCCTTTTCTGTACGCCACTGAAGTAGACCCACTTTGCAAAGTACTATTTGATCCCAATACCTTAGGACATAACATATCCAAAAATTGAAAAATTAAAAAGTTATTAGGTAATTTAATTTGGCCCACAGTGTGTATGTCAACTTTGGACTGTCGATGTCGGATGTCCAAGTGCCGCTTGGTATTATAAAAACTTTTTACATAATATATTTTATCCGTTAATTAAAAGTGTTGCAGTGCTGTTTTTTTTTTAAATAAACTAGCAAACAAATGAGTTTTTTTAAATTTATATCTTCAAGATATTCCAAGATTTTCTCGATTTCTTGCCAAGAAATATTGATCTTAAGAAGTAATTTCTTGTCTTGTCTTGAAAAACAAGGGGATCATTTCTTGTCTTGAAATCAAGAGAAGATCCAGAAGTTGTCAAGAAAATTACGACCCTTACTTGCAAATATTTCAATTTATATTAGATAAGTTCATAACCATATTAAAAGGTGGACTAACCTCAAATCTCGGTATTCATTATACATATCTAGACGTGGTACAATATTTATAGGACCATTGAGGAAAATATGATTCAAGGATTCGGATCGTTTGTATACCGATTTTAAAAAGATGCTCTCTAGATACACGGTGATTAGAACGCATTGTAATATGACGATTCATTTATTTGAGCATAATTTCTACCTTTAAATTAACAACTATTTCCACTTGGTATCAAAGTTTTTATGAAACTGATTTTTTAATTAAGTTGAGACAGTCATATTCAAATATCTCCCAATTTTAGCCAGTTGATTACCACAAATATTTCAGTTCCCTGGAATCTAGAAAATTAAGATGTTGCAATTATTGTTATAAGCTTTAAAAATTATGTTTTAAGTATCCAGAGTGGCATTGCCATTTTTAGTTTCAACCCTAATATTGCAAAGCTTCTGGATAGCACTGAGAGTCTGAAAATATAATCACTTCATTCAGTTTTTTTGTGCAACTATTAGCCCCCTTCATTTATGGAAGAGAATCTTTTACATTTTGGCCAATGTCTTTCTGTAAACACATTTTGAAGCGAAGTATTATTCTCATTATTATCATTGTTACTATTACATAATTTACAAGCAAACTAAAATAATATAAATGTACTCTTCAAAATATATACTGTAGGTTATTCGCTATAATCAAGTTATATAATTTTGCAAAAAAATCGGATTTAGGATAGTGAAACAAACAACATCCGAGTAAAACTATATTTAGTCGAAAATAAAACTATTCAATTAATAAAATACATCAACATTTATAACTAAAGAGCAATTATATAAGATAAAAATAAGCATCCGTGAGAGTAGTTTGCTGTTTCGGGCAACTTCTGGTTTGATCCAACCATTACTTTCAATTGATCATTTTACCTAGGTTCACTTGCATTATTTCCGTTTGAAATAATTCATTTATTTTATCTTAGATGGCAAATTTTTTCAAACCAAAGTTTTGTGTTATTGTTCTTAAAATAACTTTCTTGTGTAGATAAGTTACAATTAATCGCCAGTTAAAAAAATTTTAAACCATAATTATTGTTGCTATTTAATCAGAAGTTGCTAACACAGCTATTGTGATAAACTGATGTATCAAGAGATTAGATCGACTACAACTCCATAAATAAGTACCTACTTATAAATATAACTTAAATATCGAAAATTGGACTACATTAACCTAGATACAACTTTAAAGCATCACCATTCAATAAGAATCAAGTAATAAATTAATTTTAATCCATTGATTAATGTTTTATCCTTATTTAAATACAAAATGATTCACAGATCACATTTATATTATTTAAAAATGTATATATGTATATATATATTTAAGATTTTCCAATCATATTGCTTTCCTGCCAAACAATATTTGGTCCATAAAAGTTACTCCTTCATTAAAAATATTTTTTAATTTAAAACATTCAAATTAACTAGAAACATATTACTTTTTTACACTGTAAAAAATTCTTAGTTTTAGTAAAGTGTAAACGCACAATTTACATTACATACTTTTTAAAATACTAAGTAACTAAAAAATAACTCTTGGAGTAATATTAATTTTTTTTTGTGAATAAAAGTGAATAGTGAATAAAAAAATTATAAATTATCCTTTTAATGATTTAGTATAGTATAGTAGGATTTATTTAGCACTTGGCTACTACAAAACATTTAAGTAACAAAACAAATCTAACATAAGATTTTTTCTCGGTTATATACATAATATGTACAGGGTGGCTCGAATTCGTGTCTATGTATGTTAAAAATGAAAAATAGTTAAATTATTTTTTACGAGAATATGACCATGAACTATTACTCAAACAAGTTGCTTAGTGCAAAGATGAAATATTTTCAACTTTTAACCAATTAAAATTTGTTTTTAATAGAGAACATAAAAAAATTATATTCATACTGCGTGATACTATAGGTACTTTGATGGAAAAACACACCTATTGCTATTTTGCATATAAATAATTAAAAAAAATAATAATTTATCGGCAAGATTCCAATAGGTGTGTTTTCCATCAAAGTACCTATAGTATCACGTAGTATGATTATAAATTGTTCATGTTCTCTGTTAAATAAATTTTTTAATTGGTTAAAAGTTGAAAATATTTTATCTTTGCACTAAGCAACTTGTTTGAGTAGTTCATGGCCATATTCTCGTAAAAAATAATTTAATTATTTTTTATTTCTAATACGGGCTCCAATTTTACACTTAATACAAAAAACAAAATAAAATATTTGTAGAGAATATAAAAATTTCAAAAGTACCTAACTTAAATTATTTAAAACTACGCCAAAGCAAAATATTTAATTTAAAAAAAAATAAAAATAAAAAAAGAAAATTAAAAAAAAAATAAAAACATATGCTCATATTAATAACGACAATACCATCTGAAAAACGATAAAAAAAATTAAAGTTCGTATTTAAAAAAATAAAGTTGATGATGATCGGGATTTCAAACTGGATACCATCTTTGGATATAGCGTAGAAAGTGGCATTGCAAAAGTGCAATTCAATTTGAGATACGTATTTAAATAAGCCCGCGAAAAAAAAATAACGATTTTTCAAAATTTCGTTTTTTTCCGGATATCTCCGGAAATACTCGGAATTTTGAAACTTTCTAAACGGCATATTGTTAGGCATCTAAATGCGCAATTTTGCCTTAATTTGACCAACACTGTATCTCTTACGGTTTTCGAGTTCCCCATACATAGACACGAAAACGAGCCACCCTGTACATCAACTTAAAATATACACACTCAGTTTAAAATATACACACTAAGTTTAAAATATACACACTATCTCTCTACTCAATGTTTTTTAATTCGTCTTATGAACAACTTTAAGCTATCAATTGTTTTAAGTTCTATTGGGAGAGCAATGAAAAGTCGAACACCATTACCGAATAAATGCTTTTGCATGTATGTGCTTCTTTCAAACTGAATTTCAAATTTTTCCTTAGAACGTATGATATAGGAATACTGTTCAGACCTCGGAATGAGATAACTTTTAAGGTATGGTGGCATTAAGTTATTCTTTATTTTATAGATAAGAACTATATTCGACACATCAATGCTCTGCCCTATGCTAAGCCAATTCAAAGCACTCAGCATAACCCGAATGGGGGTGTACCTATTACAGCCTAAAATAATTCGCATTACTTTATTCTGCATCAACTGCAATCTATTAATTTCCTCTTTACTACAGGCCAGAAACAATGAATTACAATAATTGAAATGTGGATACACAATTGTATTATAAATTAATAGCTTGGCCCAGAAACTTAAGTTTACAGATATTCTACGAAAGAAACCAATGTTTTTTTTACCAAGCTTTCTGCAAACAAAATCAACCTAGGCTGAAAATGTCAATTGACAACCATGTCAATCTTAACAGAATTAATTAAAATATCATAATTTTTATCAAGAAACGATTTACAGTGATGTTTGGTACCAAGCACCATATATTTACTTTTTTCAGAATTCATTTGTAATTTATTTACACAAAGCCAGCTATACAATAGGGATAATTCAGAGTTAACATCCTTAACAATTTGGTTGAAATCTTTACCAGTGACTGAAAGAAGCGTATCGTCCGCGAACAGGCTAAGAAAATATTTTTTAAGAACTTTGTGAAGGTCGTTTATGTAAATAATAAAGAGTAGTGGGCCCAATACGCTTCCTTGGGGGACACCTATGTCATTCTTAGCTGGAGCCGAAATAACGCCTTTTACTTTTGTTTTATGATACCTTTCACTTAAGTAATCCTTGAGCCAATTCGCTGCAAGCGAAGACACCCCATAACTTTGTAACTTTTTTTATAAGATCTTTGCGATTAATCGTCTCGAACGCACGTTTAAGGTCTATAAAGACACTGATAATAACATTGTCCTCACCAATGTCCTGACGCCACTTTGTACAAATATATTGCAGTGAAGATTCACACGAATGATTTGCTCGAAAACCGGACTGCCCCGGGAATATATAGTTTTGTTCCTCAAAATAGATACGCAGCTGCTTGCTGCTTCTAGAATTTTATCAACCACTGGGAGCAAGTTTATAGGCCTAAATTCTTCCGGCTTCGTTGGGTTTGGTACAATTACGCTCATTTTAGCATCACGTGGGACCCGACCCGTTGATAAAATTGAGCAATCGATACCCGACCTGTTCAAAGACACTTTTTAAAAACTTTATGTTACATACTTCATCGGATGTTGACTTATTTTTAAATTGCATAACTATATTTTTTAATTGAGAGAGATTTATTTCACTAAACCCATCAAAGTTGCTTTCATCTTTGTGATCACTAGAAAAATTACTGCGATTGGCATGGAATACTTTGTGGTATTTCTACTATACTCTAAGCATAAAAATTGTTAAAATTTTCTTCCAGCTTACCCACATCTTGTGGAAGTTTAACATTCTCAAAACTGTCTTGGAGATTCATATTTCCAACCAGTTCCTTTAAAGTACTCCACATTTGTTTACTATTTCCTCTATATCTGTCTATATTTTCTTCATAAAATGTATGTTTTTCACTCTTGATGACTGCAATTACTCTATTACGCTTATTTTTATAGTCTGTCCAATCAGCTTCCGTTTTCGTTAAATTAAATTTTCTATACGCGGCATCACTTTCTTTTTGTGCACTTTTAATGCTGTTTGTGAACCAAGGGTTTGGACCCACGCTTATGCATTTGACAGGAGCAACTTTATTCACTGCTCCAACGATATTGCTCAAAAAGTTTGTATATAGATCATCCACATTAGTACTGGTATAGTCCCAATCTTTCCCTATAAGTTCAAATTTTATTCGATCCATGTTTTCCTTGCTTAAATTTCGAATATTTTTATCTTTGCAGTGGTTTGTATCGATTTGGTTTTTCAGAAAAAAACCAACAGTCATGTGGTCTGAGATTTGTGAGAATATCCTTGGGGCCTCTCTTAAGTCGCAATCGTTGGTAAATATAAGGTCTATAAGCGAAGTACTGTTCAAGGTCACTCGAGTGTCATCCCTGACTACCTGCCTAAAACCTGCATCATAACCGATTTCCTCTAGTTTTCTTTTAGTAGCAGTATCATTATTCCAGTTTACGTTAAAATCTCCAGTTATTACCGCACCATTTGAGGTTACAATAGGATCATTGAGCAAGTCTCCCATAAAAGTCAAGAATGTTTCCGGAATACTAGGCGACCTGTATACAGTGCCAATTACAACGTTTTGATTTCTCAATTTAATTTTCACCAGTACAGACCAATAGGCTCCCAGGCTTGCTTGGCACCTTATAACACTTGCGGGTATATGATTTTTCACAGAAATTATAGCACTTCCACTATGACGGCTATGGGAGAAACATACGAAATGGCTATATCTTTCAACTGATATTTCATTATCAAGAAATTCCTCCGTAATATGGGTTTCAGTCAGACATACAATTAGGGTTTTTTTTTCGTTAAACAAATTACTAATTTCTACCATTTTATTGCTCAAGCCTGCAACATTTAAATATAAACAGAACAATTCCTTTTCGCATTTCGCTGATTGCTACTCCTATCTAATTTTATTTTTAGCCTTTTCCATTTCTCATTGGTAACATCTGCACCTCCTATCAAATACTGTATGATGGTAGTCAATATCTGTAACTTTTAATACGACTTTGGCATATTTATAGTTAGTGCATGTCTTCGCTACAGTGCAGTCTTTAGATCAATGTTCTCCACTGCAGTTGGAACACACAGGTTTTGCTTGACCACAGTTTACAGCGACGTGTCCATACATCCAACATTTAAAGCATCTGAGCACGCTCACAAATTCATAAACAGGGAAGCTTTCCCAGCCGAAAAAAACTTTTCAATTTTATCAGAGTTTTATAGGCATTGTTTGATACTTCTAATATCACATTATACAAATTTGTTGCCTTTGGCAGATATTTTTTTACAAAACACATATCTGGTTCTTCAGTTTGCGGCATCTTACTTTTAATTATGTCAATGAAGGACTCCATATTAGTTAAGTACTTTTCAGACACCCCGACAATGACAACTTTTGGTTTTTTCATTTCTGGTATTTTAATTTCGTATTTATCAGTCAAAGTTGCCGTGACGACCTCCTGTAGTTTTTGCAGCGATTCCTGCGTGCTCACTCAATCCGAATGCTGCCTTCAGCGGCCGATGAAATTTTGTTTATCTTAGCGTTTATCTTTGTTGGATCGATATTTTTAACAACATAGTTTTTTGTGGCTTCGCTGTTTTGCGACTTGCTTTTAGGTTTAATAATTAATTTAGGATTTTTGTTATTGTTATAAACCACTTCGCTCCAACTTCTATTATTAGGGACCTCATTTGGCTTAACAATTTTTTAACATTCTTCAGTTCTTTTCAGAATTTCATCCCTTTTTTTTTCAATTGCGGCAAATCTAGATTTTATTTTTAGACATTCCATAGCAATAGGTAAACAATCATGGCACAAAAACCATACATTTTTACAATCAACAACTGATTTACCAATATTATCCTTCATTCTAACACACATATTACGATAAGTTTTTTCACAATAATTTTATTTAATTTTTTTACTATTCACAACGAAGTTATCAGAACACACTGGACACGTATGATCGCCAGCCATGCCTACTTGGATAGCAAACTGCTGAGTTTTCTTGAACCTCATTTAAGGCGAAAATATTGCGCACCACTGAGGAAGCTTCTTGCCCAGGGGATATTTCCTTTCAAACGGATGCTCTCAAATTCGACGTTATCTAAAACAAATTAAAATCTAATGTAATTTTGACATAGTTTATAAAAAAAAATTCTGGCAAAAACTGCAACAATTATAAAAATACAAAGTAGAACAACCCAATAAAGTAAATTTAAAGAAAACTAAAGTGCTGGGTGTAAGGTGGATGATGCGAACATACAGCCTCTCTTCACAATTGCCAACCTCACCTTCACGAATTAAAACAAGAGTTGTTTGGTACACCCGGTTATTTGACTGACGAGGAAATGGCGACCGGTATAAGCAGTTCAACACTTACTGGTCAACAGCTTCGGGTGGAAGAACTAGTAAGTGGAAGGGCACCCTATTTTCCTGAGGTTGAGAAATCGGCCTCAAAGGCGGATGAACTACAATTAAGTGGCCAAGGGCATTAAGATGTAAAAGGCAACGAGAAACCACTACATTAAAGATTCGATAAGGATATCTCTCGTACAATTATTATGGCCGAAAACGAAATGCAAATGGCCCTCAGTCCCCGGCAGGTCTTAGATGACCAGAGGGTGCGAATAATCCCCGGGTCAGCGATGAAAATTGGTACATGGAACGTAAGAAGTCTATACCAGACTGGAAAAATACACGTTATCCAAGAAATTGAAAGATTAGATTTAGACATCTTAGGGATCAGCGACACAAGATGTCCAAGTTCTGGACAACAAGCGACGAATAATGGCACCATATACTTCTCGGGAAGCGAAGATAACCACCATAGATACGGAGTCGCAATCATGGTGACTAAAAAAGTTAACAAGGCAGTAATTAACTTTACCCCTATATCAGATCGCGCGATACTTCTTCAACTTCAGACGAACCACTGTAGATTAAATCTAGTTCAAATATATGCCCCTACAGCAGAAAAACCCGATGAATAGATTGAGGAATTCTACAACGAAGTGAATAATATCATACAATCCTTAAAATCACGAGATATAACGATATTATTGGGAGACTTTAATGCTAAGATAGGCAAAGGTAAGCTTGATAAATATGTAGGCGAATATGGCCTTGGTGAAAGAAACGACAGAGGCGATTGATTACTACAATTCTGTCAAGAAGCCGACTTTATTATATGGAACACCTTTTTCAAGCTACCAAACCGTCGACTATACACGTGGAAATCTCTACAGGATAACTCAGAATATAGAGTGAGAAATCAAATCGATTATGTCTTGATAATCAACAGATATAAAAATGCAATCAAATCAGCAAATACCTATCCAGGAGCAGATGTCTCATCAGATCACAACCCTCTAATAGCTCGCTTTCTAATAAAGCCGAAAGAACAAAAGATCACGCCAACAACAAACCATATAGAGGTCTCTGGTCTAAAGAACCAAGAAACAAGACAAAAATTGAAAGATAAGATCAATGACTAACCTAAGAATACTCGAAAGAAACCAGGAAGACATAAACAGAATTTGGGAATAAGTAAAGAGTGCATTAATGGAACCCAGCAGGAAAATCCTAACCAAAGTTAAAAAAGGGAAAAAACATGAATGGATGACCTCAGATATTCTAAATCTGATGGAAATACGCCGAAGGGCAAAGGACAATAGCGAAACATACAAAATAATACAGAAGGAAATTCGGTCAAAAATAAGACACGCAAGAGAAGAGACACTTACAAGCAAAACATGACAACTTTAATATACACAAAAAAGTAAAGGAATTAGCCGGTTTACGGAAAAACAGACATCCTACAATACTAACCGACCAGGGGGCAGAATAATTATCACAGACATTGAAGAGAAATGGAAGAACTACATAGAGGAACTATTTGAGGTAGATAGAGATATTAACAGAATAGAAACAAACCTTGAAGATAGCGGAACAGAGATCACTGAACAAGAGGTAATCCATGCAATAAGGACCATAAAAGACGGAAAAGCTGCAGGCCCAGACGACGCCTGAAATTCTAAAATTGGTAGAAGAAAACACTCACCATCTTATAAATCTGTTCAACACCATATACAGACAGGTATCATACCCAAAGAATGGCTGTTATCAACGTTTGTCATTCCAAAAAAAAAACATAATGCAAGGTAGTGTACAGACTACCGAACTATTAGTCTCATGAATCACACGCTAAAAATATTTCTGAACCGGTATAAGCAGTTCAACTCGTACTGGTTAACAGCTTCGGGTGGAAGAACTAGTAAGTGGAAGGGCACCCTATTTTCCTGAGGTTGAGAAATCGGCCTCAAAGGCGGATGAACCACAATTAAGTGGCCAAGGGCATTAAGATGTAAAAGGCAACGAGAAACCACTACATTAAAGATTCGATAAGGATATCTCTCGTACAATTATCATGGCCGAAAATGAAATGCAAATGGCCCTCAGTCCCCGGCAGGTCTTAGATGACCAGAGGGTGCGAATAATCCCCGGGTCAGCGATGAAAATTGGTACATGGAACGTAAGAAGTCTATACCAGACTGGAAAAATACACGTTATCCAAGAAATTGAAAGAATAGATTTAGGGATCAGCGACACAAGATGTCCAAGTCCTGGACAACAATCGACGAATAATGGCACCATATACTTCTCGGGAAGCGAAGATAACCACCATAGATACGGAGTCGCAATCATGGTGACTAAAAAAGTTAACAAGGCAGTAATTAACTTTACCCCTATATCAGATCGCGCGATACTCCTTCAACTTCAGACGAACCACTGTAGATTAAATCTAGTTCAAATATATGCCCCTACGGCAGAAAAACCCGATGAACAGATTGAGGAATTCTACAACGAAGTGAATAATATCATACAATCCTTAAAATCACGAGATATAACGATATTATTGGGAGACTTTAATGCTAAGATAGGCAAAGGTAAGCTTGATAAATATGTAGGCGAATATGGCCTTGGTGAAAGAAACGACAGAGGCGATTGATTACTACAATTCTGTCAAGAAACCGACTTTATTATATGGAACACCTTTTTCAAGCTACCAAACCGTCGACTATACACGTGGAAATCTCCACAGGATAACTCAGAATATATCAGCAAAGACCTATCCAGGAGCAGATGTCTCATCAGATCACAACCCTCTAATAGCTCGCTTTCTAATAAAGCTGAAAGAACAAAAGATCACGCCAAGAACAAACCATATAGAGGTCTCTGGTCTAAAGAACCAAGAAACAAGACAAAAATTGAAAGATAAGATCAATGACAATCTAAGAATATTCGAAAAAAAACAGGAAGACATAAACAGAATTTGGGAACAAGTAAAGAGTGCATTAATGGAACCTAGCAGGAAAATCCTAACCAAAGTTAAAAAGAGAAAAAACAGGAATGGATGACCTCAGATATTCTAAATCTGATGGAAAAACGCCGAAGGGCAAAGGACAATAGCGAAACATACAAAATAATACAGAAGGAAATTCGGTCAAAAATAAGACACGCAAAAGAAGAGTTCTACAGAAACAAATGCGAAGAAATAGAGACCCTACAAGCAACCCTACAGGACAACGGAAAAACAGACAGCCTACAATACTAACCGACCAGGGGGCAGAATAATTACCACAGACATTGAAGAGAAATTAAAAACATGGAAGAACTACATAGAGGATGATAGAGATATTAACAGAATAGAAACAGACCTTGAAGATAGCGAACCAGAGATCACTGAACAAGAGGTAATCCATGCAAAAAGGACCATAAAAGACGGAAAAGCTGCAGGCCCAGACGAGGCCTTCTGAAATTCTAAAATTGGTAGAAGAAGGGAACACTCACCATCTTATAAATCGGTTCAACACCATATACAGACTGGTATCATACCCAAAGAATGGCTGTTATCAACGTTTGTCATTCCAAAAAAAAAAAACATAATGCAAGGCGGTGTACAGACTACCGAACTATTAGTCTCATCAATCACACGCTAAAAATATTTCTGAAACTGATACATAATAGAATGTACAAAATCTTAGAACAAGATATAGGCGAGACTCAGTTCGGTTTTCGAGATGGTTTGGGTACAAGAGAAGCACTCTTTGCACTGAACGTTCTTGCGCAACGGAGTATGGACATGAACCAGGACCTTTATACATGCTTCATTGATTACGACAAAGCGTTTGATAAGGTACGTCACGAACTTTTCATCCAGCTCCTTAAAAGGAAAAATCTAGACACCAGTAACGTCAAAAACATCACGAATCTTTACTTCAATCAAAAAGCAGTTGTGAAGATAAAAGGGAAAAACACGGATAAAATAAAAATCCGAAGAGGTGTCAAGCAAGGATGCGTGTTATCGCCGATGTTGTTCAACCTCTATTCAGAAGAAATAATGAAAAGAACACTAGTAGACGAATCGAAAGGTGTTGTAATTAACGAAGTGCATATTAACAATATAAGGTATGCGGCTGATACTATTCTGATAGCTACTAGTCTGGATGATTTACAGGTGCTGCTAGACAAAGTAAATAACACTAGCGAAGAATTCGGACTGTCGCTAAATGTAGAAAAGACTAAGTTCATTATATTAACCAAAACAACACAAAATAACGCCCAAATAATAGTAAATAACCAAGCCATAGAAAGAGTTAAGAGGTATAATTATCTAGGCTGGTGACATGCTATGTGCTATGGAGCAGAGGCATGGACCCTTAAGGGGATAGAAATGAAAAGGTTGGCGGCATTCGAGCTATGGATATACCGCAGAATGCTGAAGATAAAATGTACCGATAGAATAACGAACGTGAAAGTAATGAGAAGAATGAGAAAGGATAAAAAGATTATTCATAGAGTAAAAAAACGCAAACTGCAATATTTGGGACATATGATTAGGGGAGAAAAATACCACTTACTGCGACTCATAATGCAAGGAAAAATACAGGGACGGAGAAGTGTGGGGAGAAGACGCCATTCTTGGTTGTGAAATTTGCGAGACTGGTTCAACTGCACCACAAATCAGCTATTCCGATCAGCTGTATCACGAATACGTATAGCGTTGATGATTGCCAACCTTCGCAACGAAGACGGCACTTAACGAAGAAGAAAGTGCTCTTTTTCATTCACCAATATAAAAAGTTGTAATATTAATTAAACGCTTTAATGAATAACTATCTCGCTAATTTAAAAAAAACTCAACTGAAACACTTTTTTTTTGTGTCCAAAGAAATAGATATAATTCTTCTAAATAAAAAAAAATATATAATGAAAATAGCTGAGAATATAAGATCAGTTCGTAAATAGGTAGGTACTCGAATTACATTCTCTGTTCATTACACAATACATATAAGAGTTATTCTTTTCAAAATAATTTGGTTACGGTTATTCAAAAACTGCTCAAAAGACTAATTAATACAATTTTTAGGAAATTTCGTTTGAAATAAAAATCATGGGTCATAAATTTATCATAGGACGCCGAGGTTTTCATATACTATGTACCTGCATCTAAGAGGAATTTATATAAAAAAATATTGCATTTATCCTAAGCACTCAGATATTCTAAGATTGTTTAAGGTCAAATTTAAATGCCCTATATAAGAAACACTAATATGAAACTTACATACTGCCGCATTGTATTACTGATATAAATATTAAGTAAATACATTGCCATCCAAAAATTTTAACTTATAACATCTTTTGCTTTTGTTCAATTCTGTCAATAATATAAAAAAAAAATTGGAAAAGCATTATAAACAATAAAAATAAAAATCCAACAAAACAAATGGATTCTAAATGAAAAAGAGAGTATAGAAGAATTTGAGGCCTGTGTAGGCTTATCATGTTTATTATAATAACTAAAATACAAACCATAAGGTACAAGTCGAAACCCCACTTTACACACAAAAACACATAACGATCAATGTATATGTAAGCCCCGGTTTAATGGTATACTACGTTTTATAGAATAAAACTTGCTTGTTTTAGAAGATAAAAATATTGCATTCATACGTGCGTTAAAAGTAATAAAAAAATTTACACTCTAGCATGATGCATATCAGCAACGATGCACTTTTATTCTCTATGTTCAAATGGACATTTTAAATAAAATTCTCTCATAAATAGTATCTTATTTTCTTTCTGCATAATTAGAAAATGCCCAGTCATATACACATGCATTGAGCCAACGAATACATTATATAAGACATTTGTATAGACTAGTATATAAGTATGTATTTCAAATCAAGTTTTTTAAATACTATGTTGTTGTATTAACAGTTAACTAACAACACTTATTAATTTCCTTTATAATAACAACAATAGGCAAAATATAAAGTTGTCTTTTAAACTTTAAGAAAAGTAAGCATTGATACGCAAGAACTAACCTGAATTAACTCTCCACTGGGCACATCTTTCAAAGTCTTTAATAGGGAAGTTAAGAAGTCTTAAGTCGACTTACTGCATAAAAAGTATAAACACTTTCTGTAAGGCATCTATAAAAGAAAAACTAGTTTAGTAAACTATAATCTATATTGAGGTTTGGAACCTTCGGCAAAATGCACTAAAACAGTTTTATCCACAATACCGAAACAGAATTTTTGCACTCGATATGTATTTATTTAATTAAATTTAATATTCATTGCATACATTTGTCATCCTTCCTTATACATGCTTATCAATCAAACAATTAACTATTCAAAAATCGAAACTTTTGCAACATCTGTGTATATGTACTTATGTACAAAATAAATGTTGATATTATGAGAAAGCATACTGAATACAAAAAAGTAGATGTAAAGATTCACCCTATATAGAAATATATTAATGTGATAAAAGTGTTCATCGTATTTAATTAAACCTGTTCTGTTTATTAATGTTTGAGATTGCTATGGCAATATTCAGATTTCCAACTAAAACTATAAAGCAAAAGAACTACTTTTGTACTTACCTGGAAAAATCGTAGATAGATAATCGCAATCTACTCAACCCAAAGCAAATAGCACAACATTTATCATTACAACCCAAACACAAACAAAGCAACGCTTGTTCAACTATGGTCGAAAAATAAAATAATAAACAATGAGATATTCGGAAAACTCGTCCACCCTGCCAGGTATCAGCCCTTGGGAATACACCAATAGAAATTTAGGAACTCCCTCCTTGCGACGTCTCTGTAGTATTTTCTAGAAATTCATGAATGGGCACATTTCAGGCCGGACACCATCTACCGGTAAAGCCTTTTTTTCAGTTCGAGGTTGAACAACCATTACTGTATAAACAATGGCACCAGCATATAACGGGGAATCACCAATGATCGATGGATTACTATTTAATAAGATTGTAGTGGTCAGAATTCTGATATACCTAAGAATCAACATTTTTATCAGCGACTTGTACTCAATATCATTTCTAAAGCACGGCAAATGTACGCATTTGGGGCTCAAAATATTCGTCATATATTATTATGATATTGATGTCATTCTCATTTTATTATAAAATCATATATGTGAAAAATATTTTGAGCCGTTCTCTCGATATTGTCTTCGAAGCGACAGTGCACACTGACAAAAATTTCGAACTGGAACTATAAGTTTATGAAACGTGACTCGTCTCTCATCCTTCGTTGCATGACCCAATTTGTAATTATTCAGTTACTGCTTTCGTTGGTATCTCTGTATTGTTATATGCGAATCTTCGCTATAAACGGATACATTATAAGCAAGCAAAATATATTATATAACTACAAAGGAGTAGTGCTCATAAGCGAGCGTTCTGTATTGGATACATTATATCTAAGTCGTTTCACAACTGTGAACCGAATCATAATAATATATTGAAATTAACTAATAATGACTTAAAATGAATGGATATAATTAGTTAGAGTAAAATACAAAACCTACAGCATCATTGCGTGGTCCATATGCAATAAACAACACAGAATCGTCACTGATACTATATTTTTCCAAAATATCACTTGCTTCTTGATTACAGAATACTTTATTCATCTTGCTTGCCCAATCCTTCTTCGTCACCTTACTTTGGATCAACTTTGCTTTTGGATACTGACTTGCCACATTAGACATTTTCTCTTTTAATGACTTTGTCAATATGCAGGCATCTTGCAAACTTTGGGGATCAAACACTAAAAGAAAGGCCCCAAAATCTGCTACTGTATTCAGTTTTTCGTTCTGGGCAAATATCTCTGTGCAGTTTTGAAGCTAAAATAGAGCTACAATGTGGTTATTATTTAAATCCTTTTAGTAAATTTGCATTTAATGTTATTGTTTTGTTTACTGACAAGTGTTAATGAAATAAATAATGTAAATTACAAGATGAAATATGTAATTTTTGTGTATCCCATAATAAATATGAATTGTTAGATCTGAAGTTAATAAATATTTATGTTCCTTAGGTAAAAATATTCGCCTCCATAACAAGTATACTGGGTAATATTGATAAAAGTTCTTTTCTCCAAAATAGTCATGCAAAGTTCTAAAAGATATAAAATATAAAAATAGTTAACAAATCTAAGTAAATGTTTTGCTTATACACACACCAGCAAATATAGAGAAATGGGCAAAATTTACCCTAAGTTTAACATTAAATATATCTAGAACCCTTCACTCGATTCGGATTTTATTTTGTAAATTAATCTTTCACGAATGCAGTTGACTTATTAACATTTTTGAACGATTTATCTTTATATCAGATACAGGGGCGAAAACAAAGTAACGATTTTTCAATAATTTTCGAGACACACTGTGAAGTGAATCACCGACATTTGAACACATTTTATGATATCAAGTTGTAGTCTAATCCTTTACTCTTCCTGTATCTCAATTATTAGAGAAATACGGTACTTCTAAATTTAATTTCATTTGAAGAAGGAAAGTTGCAATTTTCGCTTTCCAACCGACTTCTATGGGCCTTATGCTAATGGCACCCTGATTTGTTCTGGCCCACGTACTTCTTCAAGTTCATTTCTTGTTTGAGGGGCTGCCACCAGGCTATAGCCGTGATTTATCAATACAATTTTGTTTATATCGTTGATTATTGTCAAAGTCAAGCAAAAACAAAAACCAACCTTCCAACATTTTAATTCTGAAAAAAAAAACTCCTACTGAAGAGCAAGATCCATAGAGTACATAGAAAATGGTAGCTCTTACCATTTGGGAAAATCAAAATCCACGATCTAGCACAACATAAGATGTCGGAGACAAACGGGAGAATATGATGAGACGAAATCAAGGTAGACAATGGACACAGCTAGATACGGATTCAGAGTACTGCAAGCACTACTACTAAGTAGGCGTCTAGAACTAGAAACGAACTAGAAGAAGTATGTGAAACAAGAACAAGACATCACAGAATTAGAAGAAGACCCACGGGCGCAGATTTGAAATCCTATAGATCAAAAAAGACCCAGAATTTCAGTGCTAGAAAGCATTAAAATTGAGGTAATGACTAGAGAGCCAAGGTTTTATTCACAGATGAGAGTCGCTTTTGCGTTTAATTCAATCAATGATCGGAAAATATTATATCGCCGCCAAGGAGAAGAACATGAACAATTCAATTTTATTCCTACTGTCTAATATGGAGAAAGCTCAATTATGGTTTAGGATGGGATATTTTTAGGGGAACGAACAGATTTAGTAGTAATTAAACTGCACACACATACGAGATGTTCTGCAAGAACATGTCAAAACATTTGCTTCTCTATATCATAGAAACCTTGTGCTAATACACGACAACGTAGCTCGACGTTGCGTTGTGTCTCCAACTTTTTGAATAATGTCGAAGTAACAACAATGAATGCATGCATCTCCTCCAAATGTTAATCCGGTCAAACATTCCTCTGTGACATGCTAGGCAGAGATTCCTTCAGTTAAACGTACCGAGCAAGTGATAGCTGCTCTGGTTGAGATCTGGAATAAGCTACCTAAAGATGATTGACACCGTCATCAGAAACATGGAGAGATACTGCTGCGATGTGTCCGTGAAGGGCACCCGCATTATGGAAGAAAAAAAATCATATTCATGTTTATTTAATGCACTTTTTTAAACCCTTTTTCCTAATAATTGGCATATCAAGGTGACGAAAAAATAAAACGTTCAGAAAAGATCAGGCTACAATTTTTTGTTATAAAATGTTTTTAATTTTCAGTTGTTCACTCCACAGGGTGCCTTAAAAATTACTGAAGCAAATAAAGGGTTCCAGAAAAAATTGATGTAAAACTTGGGGTAAATTCAGATTCAGGACTACGGAATATTTGCATTGGTTTTTGTATCTAGTTTTATAACTATGACCAGCTTCCCTCATGTGCAATTTTAACAAATGCATATAGAGAATGAACACAAATATTATTAGACTGTATAAAGTCAAATATTTAGTGCTTTAACCAAAGGCTTACAATGGACAAGCAGTCTACTTTATTTATAAATCTTATTGCCCTTTTTTGAAGTAGGAATTATTACTTTTAATTTGCCAGTTTACAAATTCACAGAAAACAATGCCATATCTCTAGTGTGATTCAGAGAGAACATAATATTGTTCCAAAGTTTGTCTAGGCCACTAGAAACGATTCATAAAGCATAGATCGTCAGTTTCTAAGATATATTATTTATAATATGATTTTCCCATTTCATGTTTTGATCAATTGAGATTGCCAGAAATTTATAATCAGATAGCTTATGAATATACAGGTCATTAAGCTTTACCGAGATATTACTTCTAATTGTGCATTTAGGTTTTTTATCACTTTCAGGTCACTGTTCATAATTAATTCAATAGAGGCATTATCTACTTGCCCATATATTCCATTAAGGAAGTAAATAGACTTCAGAGATTTGTCAATAACAAATTACTTTGCCTAATTACCGGTTAAATTTAACCAGTCATTTTAATAATACTGGTTAAATTCAAATATGTCTTGAAATTCGTGAATTAGTTTAAAACTTAATGGCTCTATTAAAAATTCATATTTTCTATCTTAAGGCAGTGTATGAAATATTCAGTATCTCTTTAAGGAGGTAAAAATGAAGAACACTAATTATTAGAGCATTTTAATCTCAGTTGCAAGATTCTCCATAGATACTTTTGCTTACATTAAAATAGCATGTTCCATATTTTTAGCATCACAAGAATAAAACTAGAAGGAAACCGTAAATAACATTAGTTAGGGAGGGAGAAACTAAATCAATCTACAATAACTTTAATAATGAGAATTATTAATAATAAGAAATTAATACTATATAATATACCTTATAACCAAATGTAGTATCTGGTTTATCACTGCCATATGTATCCAATGCTTCCTCATACAGCAATCTTGTAAATGTATGGGGAACTCCATCACAAAATTCTGCCAGAGCATAGAATAACAATTCTTCTACAAGTTTTATGACACCCTCTACATCTGTAAAGGATAATTCTATATCTAATTGGGTAAATTCTGGCTGTCTATCTGACCTAAAATGCAAAATAAAATTTAAATTATAGGTTTAAATTTTTTTTTGCAAAATAAAGTACTACTTAAGAAAAAAATTGAAATAAAATGAACAATAATGGACTTTTAAGTTATTTTCGGTATATTTGAAATATCTGATTACATATAAACTATTATAAACAAATCTGCTTGCATCTGATCCTACCTAGCACCCTCATCTCGATAGCATTTAGCAATTTGAAAGTATCTATCTAGTGCTCCTGCCATGAGCATTTGTTTGAATTGTTGTGGGCTCTGTACTAATGAATAGAACTTTGCAGGAAATCTTGTTGGAATTATGAACTCTTGGGCCCCCTAGAAACAGTATAGACAATATAAGATTATGCCTTAAAACAAATATATGACCCCAAACTAGATTTCAATGCCAATAATGACAACATAGTCATGAACTCCCTAAAAACACTTTTTCATAAGAAATTGTACACTTGAAAGATAAGGATGCTGTTTCTTTGTACAGATCACTGGTAATTAGTAAATTTCAACATTGACAGGTTGGAAGTGGTACAAAGAAAGTTCCTTACTTTTTTGTATTTCAAAGCATTTTTAGTATATCCACAAAGAGGAACTGATCAAAAACTAATATGTCCAATGTTGAATGTCCCCAGTCTGAAGTATTTGCATATTGTTTTTTAAATTGTTGATAAACGTTAGTGAGTTTTTGGAACAATTACCGCTTCGGATTGTAGACGCAAACACAAAATATGCCGACTTGTTTTACATAGTGACACCTCGCATTAATCTTTACAGACAATCGTCCCTTGTAAGAATGTGCACATTTTAATAAATACTTTTGTGGTTTTGATGTATTTTATGAGCCCTATAGAGCCTTTAAAGCGGAGCTGTGTGCTAAACTGTTTGCTTATGATTTGTAACTATTGAGGGTGGCTTTTCCTAAAGATGGCATAATGGCTGTCTTAGTTTGTAGCTTTTAGTTAAATGTAGAGTACTTTTAAGTCTGATTATATCGGTAATTGGCTTTCATTGGCTGTCGATGCAAGGAATGAATAAATAAATAAACTTTGACCTACAACCATAGTATCTACAACTGTGTATCTATCAGAGCTTAGCAAGATTACTTTAGAAAGTAATAATGAATCAACTCATATTGACAAAAATCAAAATACAATTAAAGTTAATTACTAAATATAACTTCATTACAAATTACCTGCAGTTAGAAATAAAAGAGGCTCTAAAATAGATCTTTGTGGAACTCCACAAGCATTTGTTTTATATTATTATATTATCACACAATTAAGCACATTACTTTTTATTATACAGAATAACTAGTTTACACAACATCAATAAGTTTTTGTTCATACACCAATAATAGATATCTGCGCAAATCTAGAGATATTATAACATGTTTTATTTCATTCTAAATTTACCTGAATGTTTTTGTAATAACATCAAAATTAATGCTTCAAAAAAATTCAGATGCCTAGATTTTTTTTGGTAAGTAATGTATAAAAACGCTAAGTTAACAATAATCTGTATTAATGAAATCTTATACCATTTTCCATTAATTTTATATATTTCTAAATAAATCCATAAAATTAATTAGCCACACTTCTTTTATACTTTATTTACAATAAATACAGATTAATATCGATTCAAAATTTATAAGTAAGCATATTACATTTTGACTTAAAAAAAACAAAATAAATCCCTTTTTTGACATGTCCATTTGTCACACATTATTGTAAATACTAACAGAACTTACTCCTGGAGTTGACTTGAATAATGATGGCGTTTCTACATCAATAAAATGGTTGTCAATCAAAAACTCCCTCATCTTCATTAATAGCTTTGATCTTATTCTCAAATTTCTTTGCATCTGTGGAAATCTTATATCCAAGTATCTATACTGCATTCTTAAAGCCTCTTTTGCCTTTTGAAACTCTCTTATATTAAAGGGTAAGATATTTTTTGCCTTGTTAATTATTTGTAAATCTTCTACTAGCACCTAAAAGTTAATGGAAAAAAGAATACAAATAAAATAAATAAATAGTTTATTAACGGATCAACCATTTTAGATTTACAAAATAAAAAAAACAGATACAGAAAGAAAGATACAGACAATGTTATTTTAAAAGAATGAAGTTCGCCAGTTTTCTCTTTAATGAGCATAATGAGTCATGGAAAAAGTCCAGCTGTACAACTGCACCAATATTATTCATTTCACTACAGAATCTTGTTAGAGCAGATGACATACCATAGTTCGTTCTGTGAAAGGGTATATGGAAAAGAGTAAGCTGTCTTAGATCTCTTTGTGGAACGTGTAGGGAAATTTTGCGTAACAATTCAGCACAGTTAATATCTGAGTTTAGAATTTTATATAGGGTGCATATGACGTCGATTTTCCAAAGATGGCATATTTAAAAGTTTCAAAATTTCAGTGCTAACTATGTCCTCTGCCCTAATGCCAAGCTTATAACCTATCAATTTTAAAAACTTTCTTTGCACAAGTTCAATCCTATTAACATTTTTCTTATAGAATGGGGACCAAACAGGACAAGCGTACTCTAACACAGATCTGACATATGAACAATATAAAAAAGAAGTGCAACTTCAATATATTTAACCTCTCACAAATGTAGTTGTGATAAATAGTCAATAACAGCATAATAAGACTTACTAGATGAAGGCCTCGATGAAGCCATGACATGATTATTATTAAAACTACAGATTTATAAATATATTTTAAAATAATGTAACATCTGTACTTACTTCAATTTCACCTGTTTGCTGCCCTATATTAACCATATCCTTTGGACGGGATAATACAGTTCCCTTTATTTGAATTATAGTTTCGTATGGAATCTTGTGAAGAACTTTCTGTGTACTGCTATCCTGAGGAATTGCATTATCTTTTAATGTGAAAAAGCCTCAATTAATTAATTTTAAAAGTATCCAATTTATGATAATTGTCCCAAAGAATATCAAAATAATGTAAAATTTGTGGGTTTATAATATTTACATTATTTACCTTCACCAGCCACAAATGTTGAACTGCTAAGAACAGTAACATAGGTACTTACTTACCTTGTCAGAGATCATAAGTTGTGTTTCTCCATAACTATCTCTTAATACTACAAATTTATTCATTCTTTGATATTCCAGCCATCCACATAATACAACCTGTTTCCCTATATGTTCTATGTTAAGCTCACCACATGTATGAGTTCTGCTCGTATATTTGTTGACATTATTAGATGTCTCTACAGTGTAATCACCCTCAGCGCCATCTAATAAATAAATATTTTTTTGAGATTTTACTGCTGATGGTGGTGATCTAAAAACACATCTTTTCGTAGATTCAAAATACGCCACCTGTAAAAATAAGTATTGTACATTGTACCCATCATTTACCTCCTAAAATTAAATGCATTTGCTCAGCAAATTATTTGAATATTATGGATATAATAATGGAATATAAGTATCCCATTCATATAGCCATTGTTTTTCCTTTATATAAACATTAAACAATGTTACATCAAACTGTCAAAGGTTAGGGATTAATTATTAAAGAAAACATGAAATACATACTATATGCATAGAACATAGAACCATATAAATATATGCATAGAACATGGAACTCTTTAAAAAAAACATAGGTATCCGGCTTCCTTTAAAAAATTGAAATAAAGCTATTATCGTACTAAACTTACATGTTTGCTATTTCTAGCAAATGCACTCAAATTCCACGAATTTAACTTATTTAAAAGGCACCTTTTAAAAACTTTACTCATTTTTCCAAAACAGAAAATGATAAATAGGATATAGCATATTTTGTGTGGTATGTGATAGCACCATAGATAAAAGATTATATATTTTTAAAAGATTATATATTTTAAAAAAATAGATAGGCAACTGTGAATTGTAATATAGATCGTTATAGCTACCGCCATCTCGGGGCCTTAGTCAGAACTAATAACTGATGAGGGCCGGGAGTTTTTTAATAAAATGCTCTGAGATTATTTTTACAATTTGAAATCAAAGTAAAATTGAAAATTCTCCGCTTTTCAAGGTGCAAATGGTTGAATACCTATCTGATCACATTAAAAATTTTGCCCCAGCAAATTTTCAATGTGCATGAATATGATTTGCAACTTGATAAGCAGAGAATTTTCAAATTTACTTCGAATTCAAATTGAATATCAATACAGCTTTTTGTAATTGCAAAATAAAACGCCAAAGTTCTCAGTTAATAGATGTATTCATACCGACTCCAAATATAGTTATACATTTTTTCAAAACAGAATAAGGGTCTCACCCAGGAGTTAATCATAAAGTTTAACAATATATGACTACCAATTTACAATAAAATACGTACTAACAAATTATAAATTACCCAGTTGGCATGATAAAAGAGATTTTTGTATTGCATAAATGATATCCATTTATAAAATAAAACAGTAGAGCACAAAGTAAATTAATCAGTAGCAGTATATACCGGTTTACAAAGGTCGCAATTCAGTTTTTGCAGTAAATGAATAGTCCTAACAAATTAAAAAGTTGACATGTAAAAAGGGAAACCAGTATAGCAGAATACGTAACTGCATTAACTACCATTTTACCAACTCCTAAAGAATATTAGCAATTTGTAAACAAACAAATTGACGTTGCTAGGAGAGATAATCGGTAGCAGAATACCGATTAATCGTTACAAACCTACCAATTCACGAAGAATATTAACAATTTATAAACCACCAGATTATTGCTAGGAAAGTTAATCGGTAGTAGTATACTGATTAATCGTTAGAAATTTTCCAATAATTTAATAGCAATAACATTTTATACATAATCAAATATAAAGGCAGGAAAAATTAACTGCTAACAGCATACCAATTTACTATAGTTGAAGTTATGTTTTTGTCACAATTGTATCACAGGGAAACACATGCACCTCAGTACCTTCACTCTTTTTTGCCTTTGAAAATATTAGGTCACGGTATCCTCACGGGTATATATAGGCCTTCTAGCCTTTCGTGACCTGTGGCACACACAAAAAAAAATTATTTTCTCTTATTGACTAAATATTTCTTATGCTTTTCAAATTTTTGGTATGCATAAACTTTTATCACGTCTTCACAATTTTGAGATAATTTCAATTTTCCTTTTAGGATTTTATTAATATTTTGTATCCATACATAGATATGAAATTGAATCATATATTTATGGATCAATAACTTTATATCATGCTTGTGACATGTGAAAAAATCATCCCTGCTGTTATCGGATAAAACAAAACTAAGGATCGTTGAAATATTCTCAGCATGGCAAATCTGAGGCAATGCTTTGCTTAAAATAAATATATATTTGTTAAAAATTTCGTTATAAAATGAAGTAGGAGCTAACAGAGCCTTAACTGAATAAGCTCTGGCATTGATAACAAAGTATTCAGCTTTCTCTCTGTTAGGCCCTACTATGTCCTGTTTACAAACTTTACAAATCTTAATTTTTTTAAGTACTTTTTTGGCTACAAAACCAGCAATGTATGCTAATTTGCCCTTATTTAAAAGGGAACCAAAATTACAATAATTGAATTCAGGAATAACAATTTCTGGAAAATTTAGTTGATTTCGTGTAACATTGCATGCAACATCACCCAACAACATGTTTTTCAAATCATCTAAACCTCTATAATTATCATTCTCACAATTGAAACCGTCAGAATAATTTGACACAAAATTATTAATTATCAAGGCCTTAAAACTATTAATAAATGATGCAGCATGAGGATTATTATTCCGTGCCCCATGGCTGCGGATTAAACCAAAAAAGTTTTCCAGAGGATCTTGATTAAGCCTCCGCAATGACAAAAAATTTACACCTTCACGTTGTAACTGATCCCACAGGTACGTTATACCTTTCAGACTGTGGATCCAGTTACGTGCAGATGGAGGCACAATTTTCTTACCATTTTCCCCAACAAAATGAAGACTATTAAAAACTTCAATTGCCTCCATCCAAAACTTTCTATGAACTGAGTTCTTTGTGACGGCACACCTGAGTTCTTTTCCACTAGTCACTTTGACTTTGGATCCATTGACGCTGTCAAAAACTTTATCCATGAATAACAGAAATTCTGCAGTTTCTTCAGCTTCTTTAGGCAAATAACTCTTCATCTGCGACAACCTTTTCATCACAGAAGCAACGTTTGTACTGAAAACTTGCGCAGCTACACAAACTTTCATTTTTCTGGTATTCTCAACATGGGCCAATGTCAGTTTTTTACACAATTTGTAATCGTTATCCTCTTCTTTGTCCAGATTGTACAGCTTCACAATGTGCTCCCATTTGGCTACCTCATAGGCAAGCTTTCTCCATTTAAACGTAGCTGGGTATTTGAAGAAACTATTTCTGATACCTTTTAAGAGGTGGGGTGGATCATAAAGTGGGATCACTTCTTTCCCGCCGATCAGAATGCCAAAAAGTCTATTTTCTTCACCAGTTCTTATAAAATGCTCATGAGTCTCCCTATACAATTTGTTGATGGCAGCTACGTTTGCAGCCCCCTGGTCACAAATAATTGTTCTGACTTTCAGGCCAGCATCTTGGCAGGATTTTACTACAGTCTTAATATTGGCAGCCAGCATGTCACTTTTCATGCCTCCCTCATTCAAGTAAAACGCCAATGGCTGCTTCCATTTCTTAAATATTCCAGAGGCCATGAAAACCATGGCTTTGTCTGCAATTTTGTTACTTCTGTGCTGATTTATGCCATTGTCTTCAAATCCAATTATAGCGTCTTGTTTCCTGCTATAAGTCAGGCTTGTGTCCAAAGCCATCTCATCAAAAATAATAGTGCAATGCTTATCTGATTCTTTCATAGATTTTACTTTGCAGGAGAGAGAGTCAAATATTGCCTGGTTTACACCAGCACCAAAGGGAATTTTTCTTAGAAGACTCATAAGTGTTTTCCTTGATGGAGCAGCAAACAATTTTCTGAAGAGTTTATATCCCTTCGGACTTTGTTTCATCAAGGACAAGAAAAGAATTTTCTCATCAAGAGTGTAGCGTCTCCCCTTTGGTTTTATAGCTTGACATCTCAGCTGGGACATTAATAAGTCAAAACTTGGCTTATTAAGCTTTGATCTCATGACTTCTATGGTGTATGAAATTTCCTCCATTTCTTTAACTTTTTTCTTCAGATGTGTCTTACTGAAGTTGATTTTTTTCACTACCTTTCTTAAATCAGTTGCAACTCTATAAAAGATTCTAGCCCTAGGAGTAAGTTCAGTGACTCTATGAACGTTGGCATACGACAGCAAACTTGTACGTTTTCTCAGATCTGAAAGAAAAGATTAAACTTTAGACTGTATTATACTAAAAGTAGATGAGATGAGAGCAAAATTAATAAATTTAAGTTAAGAAACACGGGTTAAATATAAAAATGTAATATTGAATGAAAACGTAACGACAAAAATTAAATGTTCCGGACCGAACCGCTATCTAAGACGTAAAAAGCTGAATTTTGGCTTACAGATTAATTATTGTTGTTGGGTGTACAGGTTAGGAAGGAATTTTTCAAAACTCTAATTTCAAGGGGGTGCAACCACCAGTTAAATATTACAATAGCTTTTATTTTATTTTTGTGTTTCGCAAAAATGCTTGAAAACGTGTATTACAATCAGGAATGGTGAATGCGCGCGCATTCCCATGCATTTTCAAGCACTTCCATAAACAGATATGAACTACAAACTTTCTTCCTTTCTTTACATAACATTGCAACACATGCCGGGTACAGCTAGTTCTATTATAAAATAGTTTCGTGGGTTTATTAAATTTATTAAGTAGTGAGATTCTAGAGTAGTCAAATTATGAGATAATTCAACTATTGAAAAATGGAAGTAATCAAATATAACTTACTTGACAACTTGGCAGGAGTACACACTTTAAAAACTGGCCTCTTAATAGGTGTAACAGGTTGAGCTGAGGTCGAAGGAACCGGTTCTGGCACCTCCACTGTTTTTTCTGTTGTATCATCTTGATCATCTTTATTGTCAACAAGAGAAGCTGTAAAAATACAATGTTTATTTCAGTACAGCAAAAAAGAACACTTTATAAATGTAAGTTAACAAACAAGGGTTAAAAATGTAATATTTAATGAAAACATTTTATTAAACTGTAACAACAAAAAAAATGTCACAAGATGTTGAAATACAGAAGATGCTGTTTTAGCTACATTTAGAGTATTTTCAAGTTAAACTTTTATGTGATAATTTCAGAATGCTGTATAAGAAAACTATTGAAAAAAAAGTAATCAAATATAACATACCTGACAATTTGGCAGGAGTACACACTTCAAAAATTGGCCTCTTAATGGGTGCAACAGGTTGAGCTGAGGTTGAAGGAACAGATTCACATAGAGCTTGATCCTCTTTATTGTCAACAAGAGAAGCTGTAAAAATACAATATTCATTTGAGTATAGCAAAAAAGAACACATAATAAATGTAAGTTAACAAACAAGGGTTAAAATGTAATATTTAATGAAAATATTTTAGTAAACTGTAACAACAACAAAAAAATGTCACAAGATGTTGAAAAACAGAACATGTAGGTTTAGTAACATTTAGAGTATTTGCAAGTTGAACTTTTGTATGATTCTATTACGAAATAGTCTTCTGCGTATATTAGATTTATTAAGTATAAAATGATAGAGTAGTTGCATTAAGAGATAATTTCAGGTGGATGTATAACAAAACTATTGAAAAATGGAAATAATCGGGTATAACTTACCTGACAATTTGGCAATAGTACACACTTTAAAAATGGGCCTGTTAATGGGTGTAACAGGTTGAGCTGAAATCGAAGAAACTTGTTCTGGCACCTCCACTGTTTTTTCTGAAATATCAGATACAGCTTGATTCTCTTTATTGTCAAAAATAGAAGTTGTAAAAGTACAATGTTGATTTCAGTACAGAAAAAAAAACAGAAAAGTTTGATAGGTTTGCTTGAATACATCCTGTATGTATTATGCATTAATGTTCCCGCAGTTCATTATATAAATAAAACTATTTTCATATCTCATATACTTGACTAAATACTTCATGAAGTTGAGTAATGTGGCATCATGCTGTATACTAATATGTCAACCTTGATTTTTTACTTTGAAATAAATTTTGACCAATTGCATTGTGTTTAACAAAAATACTAAAATTAAAAATTGATAAACATCAAAATTTCAAGCCTGAAATGAAGGTTTGCATGAGATTTTCTCTTTGAAACTAGTTTCTCCTTCAGTATCAATGTTGATATTCTATACTGCATGACATATATTTAATTCTTTATATTGTACCTTTTTCTGCTGCTATTTCCAGGAGTAATGACGGGATAGCATCTTGTTTTATGCTTGAGTTGTATCTAGATCCTACATAGCGGTCAGCATTTGAAAAATGTGCTTCACAGACGCGATATGACTTGCGAACATTTTCCATAGGTTTATTCTTCAAATCAGCTCTTCCGATGCTCTCAATCCAAAGGTCATAGATCTGCATTATGAATCAAAAATTAAAATAAATCTTTCAAAGTATAACACAACGCTTTGCCCTGTTATTTGACAAACACCAAAATTAAATTAAACTAAATTAAAAATTCCATAGAATGTTCTATTTAAATTAATAAGCAAGTTGGCACCTACTTCCGGTATAACCGAAGGTGTCACCATCTTGAAAATATTTTAGCTGGGTAACTATCCCCATTTATTCTAACTCTTACCCCCTAAGTACGCCCCTGAAAAATGATATATATTTTTTGTAATATAAACGACATTTACTTGAGTTTAATACCTCACAAGCGAAGTGTTAACAAAATGAATAAATGTTATAAAAACTACCCCTCCCCCTTTTCTCTGCCCCCAGGAATAAGTTGTGTTCAACCCCTCTAAAATGGGACCAACTAGATCCCAAATGGAACCTACCCACCAAATTTCATTAAAATAGCATGAACATTTTTGAGTTGTCAGTGTTCGTTACAGACAAAATGAGAACGGAACCAAAAATATTCAGAATGATCCGAAACACAAATATACATGTATAAAAATATTTGATATTGGAGAATTTTTATTTTTATTTTAAAAAGATCACAATAGCTCCCATATACTAAGTATATAAGTACGAGTAGTACCTTTATGTGGGAGCTAATAAATGGAAAAGTGTAATATTACACAGGACGATCCCTCAGGTAAGTATTTTTAAGGTAAACTCATATAAACATGGATCCCCAAGGCCTTTGTTTTCAAGATACACGGTGTATATATGTAGCACCCCCTACAAGTAAGAGCAAAACTAAGATCAAAATTTGAATTTTTCATGTTCAAAAAAAAATCTCAGGGACCTATCAATTTTCCTCCAAATATGGACAATATTTTAAAAAAAAACTTGTATGCTTTTATGAACTTTTAAGTGGTTTATTAGTGGATAAATAAATAAAAAAAAATATGTTACCCGAAGAATGATGAATCGTCCTATGAAATATCGGAGACTTATTTAAAAAACCATAAAATGTATATAAAAACCAGCTCCTTTAACGCGGTTGAGTAAGGTTTTTATGTACCTTTTGTACACCTACTACCTGTAAAAGGGCACCACTACATATTAGAGTTATTAGGCTACCTATCTATTATATTCTCAAAATTTCAGTTCGTTAAAATAACATACTTAAGTCTGGGTACTCAAGGATTTTGAATTAAAACAAAGAAAATGTTATTATCATAGTAACATTTTTCTTTGATTAAAAGCACAGCTTACCTGCGGTAGCCCCTTTTCATTGTGAAAGTGTCCCTTATAGAATAGCGCCTCGATTTCCGTGAAAAATGATAATAGACATCGTACATAGGTATATTTGATATCCAATTAGGTACGGACTACAGAAGATGAGATTCTGAACTCCCCATTTGGACTATTTCGAGGGTATTGAAAAACATAATTCCAAATTATAACTTTTATTTGTCACTACTTACCGATGAATCTTTTGGAAAAACATGCATCTGAGCATCTTTATTAGACTTCCTACAACTAGGCACACAGCACTTGAAAACCATAACTCGCTAAAAACACCAAATACACAAACAAAATTAAATTTCGCGTCAAACCAAGCAAAAACTCAAATATTTAAAATGGCGGTTTAGTTTTGTCGTTTGACCAGGGATTCCCTGGTCAAAGGTTTTGATGTTCGTTCGCGCAACGCATCGTGTTCGTTCGGCATCCTGCAGCGCTTGGCGACATCTCGGGTCCTTAGTCAGAACTATTCCGTTATTGATTTCGTCCTTACATTTAAGTTCCCATAGCGTGGATATATTCGCTGTTAATAATGTATCAGTGATTTCCATGTAATTTATTCCGTTATCATTGTTCTATTTTATCTTGAGGCCTGGCGTTTATATCCGTTGTGGTTGTGGTTCGGATTGCGAGAGATTCAGCGGTGTGTATTCTTTTTCTAAATGGGTGATCGCTCTCTGTATGGAAAGATGTAATGGTGAAAATATTTTCTGAGCATTTCTATCTGATTTGCGTGTAGTAATCGAATGTTTATGAATCCTCTTCCTTCTACTTTCGTATTAACTGTATGTCTCTATTTGTGTGAGTTTTGATGTAGTTTCGTCATTTTCAGATTTTGTGAGTATATTTGTATTTTTTATGTTTGTTGTTGTCCATTTTATTACGCCAAACGAATATGTGAGGAGCGGATTAGCAAACGTGTTAATTTAGATTTAGATTAAGGATTAGTGTTAGGTGCTTCTCATATTCTGAAGTTAGTTGCTTTTTATTGTTGTGTGTCATGTTCTTATATTTTACTGAAATCCGAAAAATGTGTATGCTTCATCTTCTTGCATATTAATAGTACCTCGTTGTTAAGAGTTTCTGTACCTATTTCATTTGCCTCGTTCCATACATGATGCTTTACATTTACCAATTCCGAATTCCATTCCAATGCCTGCTGTTTTTCCTCCATAATTTTTAGTAGTCCTTTAATTTGTATCTGTATTGGTGTAGAGAGAGTGGTTGATTTTGTGTTCTACTTTGTTGTGATATTTAATCTGAAAACCTTATTTTGTGTTATTTAATGTATTGGGGAGTGGGTTCGGACAGAGGTAGAATCATAATGCACTCAGTGCGTCTCCTTTCAAAACCCCCTCTTTTAATTTTTATGGTCTCTGTTCTTATTTATTTTTTTCCTGTTTTTAAACGTACGTTTGTTCTCTAGGTGTCCATGACAATTGATAGGAAATTTCTTATAGTTGGATGCATATTGCAAATTTGCAGAATTTTCTTTAACCATGAATGCAGCACAGAGCCGAAGGTTTTCTTGTAATCTGTGTAACACGTTCGCAGGTGTCTTTGTTGTTTTTATGTGTGTCTTATTATCACAGAGTATATTATTAACTGATACTTGCATCCATGACCGTTCCTTCTACAACCTTTGTGCTCTTCTGAAATTGCATTATATTTTTTACGGGGTTGCTCTATTTTCTTGGATATTGCTGATGTTATTATATACAAAGTCTGCATACAAGTTATAGGTCGAAAATTAGCTGGATTTTCTCTGTTCTATTCTCCTCTTCTATAATACATGATTACCTATGTTGGGGTTTCGAACCTTCGGCAACATGCACGAAAACAGAGCTTTATCCACAATACCGAAACAGAATTTTTGCACTCGACGCGAGTTTCGCTAACCATGTTAGCATCATCAGGAGATGATTAAGACTAAAA